>JBAHVR010000172.1:235000-250000 GCA_036898135.1 Oncomelania hupensis
TTTTGTGAAAGTGGAGACATCTGTGCAACAGAGTCGTCGGCGGTCAGTGGCAAAACCAGTAGGCCTACTGATACAGGTTTCAGAGAAAAGAGATTGACCATCCCTATCATTCCCATATAGATGCCGTCAAAGAAACTCCCACTTCTATAGGCCAGACCACTACTGCCTACATTTTGTATCTTCCTCAATACTGAAACAGTGGATGTATGTCACAACTCCTTCGGGTGAGAGTATAAACCGAGGTCTAGTCAGAGCACGCACGCATTCCATCAGACGGACTTTAAAGATCATGACGCTGATGTTCAAGGCGGGTGAGGGCCGGCTACACAACTACACTCAGTAAGTACTGGGTCCTTTCTCTCGCATTCCCGATCGCCCAAGATTGTGCTCGGTCGTCTGGTCGCCACTCTATGCGCCGCGCCCAAAGGCTGCACGTGGGCGCCTTGAGTTTGACCTTGTATCAGCCAGCGCTTAGAGCAGTTCTTCAACTGGAAATGCGCTATATAAATAGTAGCATTTCTTAAACACGATTTGAAAATCAAAGAACTTTGGTATCTCGGGGTTCCCTCCATCATTAAAGTGGCTTCTTTTTTAAATTGCAATATTGGAAGTGTTGTCGAAGAGACCGTGAAGAAACAGGAACAATCAGAACAGCAGAAGAGGCAACAGCAGTTCAAGTAACTGGTAAAATGCACGGATGCACATTCGCGCACACTGATTTTAACATTTGAGTATACTCCAGAAAATATCTGCGTTGTTAAAATTACGAAGTAGGTTTATTGTTCTATTTTTATGTATTCACAAATGTAGAACCGTAACTTTCGTCAGCCCTCGCCAGCAATTATATTTCTAGTCGGGACAGAAGCACTGACCGAGTTTACAATGGTAACATAAAAGTTGGAATTCATCGGTGACATTTAAACATCTGTTGTTCTCATTTCACTTCTTTTTTCTTTTTTTTTGTATGAAACGGACACAACATACCAGAAAAAGCGCGCATGTAACTTTTATAGTCTTCCATAATATTAATAGTCATGTGACAATGTGTCATTCTGAGTATAGGGGAGGCAGGTAGAGACTAACTAAGCCTGAAAGTGAAACAAATAACAAATAGTTGATATTCTGTGTGATGACAATGCATAAAGCACACACACAGACAGAAAGAACACACACACACAAACAGAAAGAACACACACACACAAACAGAAAGAACACACAGACAGAAAGAACACAAACACACACATACACACATACATACATAGATACGTACATGCGTACATACATACATACATACATACATACATAAACACGCACTGGCATACGAACACAGACACAAACACACATGTATTACATGTTTTTCCTCCCTGCCGTGTGATGTACAGGTGACACCTCCGATCACGATTTCTCCCTCATTGGTGTTCTAAAATGGCATACAATGTGGGAGGTAGTAGCTGCTAACGACTTCTAAGAAGCGATAACGATAGAAGCCTACCCAAACCCCCACGATGATGATTCAGCAATTATATCATGCTATTGTGTATGTATGGTAACAGAAAACTCGAACTGAAGTATTTCCAAGGGTGAGTCGAGAGTTCATTCCGTGCAGGATTATCCCGCGTTAGGTAACGTGTTTTTTCCTATTACGTTTTCTTTGTAGGTTGTTTTCTCTCTCTCTCTCTCTCTCTCTCTCTCTCTCTCTCTCTCTCTCTCTCTCTCTCTCTCCTCTCTCTCTCTCTCTCTCTCTCTCTCTCTCTCTCTCTCTCTCTCTCTCTCTCTCTCTCTCTCTCTCTCTCTCTCTCTCTCTCTTTTATTCGATATGCTTTTGGGCTCTCTCTGTTTCCAGTTTTGTAAGAATATGTTCCGTCAAATAGTATCAACGCCATATAACAACCATTATCTTTTCGTGTACAGATCTATTCCTTTTCAGAGCACATGAGTTACGATCGAGTACCAATAGGTACCTTTAATTTAAATGCAATGAACTCTTTTAATACAATGATTTTAGAGAAGAAAAACATTAAAACATTATTATTCACCAATAGCAATCCAATGCAATAAATGGATAACACAAAACAAATGTTGGTGTTTTATTTTAAATAGAGAGAAGAACGGGAGACACAGAGATAAAGAGAGAAGTGAGAGGCGAGAGAGATATATATATATCCACTGTATATATTGCAGTGGTAGAAAATGATCACAAAAAGACCCCTTTCCTAATTATAGAAAATAAGTGGACGAGTGTTGCCAATTCATTTTACACTCATGTCAAAAGTTGTTATGGAAGTATCTTGTTTTAAGTTAAGAAAAACATCCTACTCCTTCGGATGAGAGTATAAACTGAGGTCTAGTCTGTGCACGCACGCATTCCATCGCATGGACTTTAAAGATCCTGACGCTCATGTCCTACACGGGTTGCAGGTTTTAGCGCCTCTGGCGACTTGAGTTAGATCCTGCATCGACCAGCGCCTGGTACATATCGAGCTGGAAAAACGCTTTATAAAAGTTATACAATTAATAAATTAATAAACCCAGCCAATGTTTAGGGCTATGAAAGTGTTGTCAAATAATCTATTGCATTCGTGATTGATACATACACCAATTTCCTTTCCAAGGTTCGAATCCCGTGGTGGGTAAGATTAAAGTGGCCATTTTCACTGTCCGTGTATGCACTATGATTGCTCTGGTGGTTCAGTGTTATTTTAGGTCCCTTCCCGCTCTTCCCTTGGATGGTGTTCCCCGTCTGCCGTGCGACCTATGGTGGGTTTAGAGGTTAAGCTTCACTGTTTATTCAGTCATTCAATTTCGTTCAAACATGTGGTACGACATACGACATATTAACATTAACGATGTATTTTTTAATTTCCTATCTTTTTTTTAACAGAACGTTCACAAACACTGCCGGTGACAAGAAAACACCCAGCATGCACCTAGGTCCTTCTCCCCCATCCCTGGCTGCCCAGGATTGTGCTCAGTTGTCCGGGCGTCAGACCATGCGCCCAAAGGCTGCGGGTGGGCGTCTCGGGCGGCTTGAGTTAGATCCTGTATCGGCCAGCGCCTTGAGCAGCTCTTGAGCTGGAAAAGCGATATATAAGAACGATTAAATAAATAAAATAAATATGTGGGTAATTGTCTACACATTTTACATCTGTATAAGTACCATCCATTTTGCTAATACAAGTATAAGATTAAATATTTCATCACTTTTAAATTGAGTGTCATGATTTTTTACATGTTTTCTGTCTGTCTGTCTGTCTGTCTCTCTCTCTCTCTCTCTCTCTCACACACACACACACACATACATGTACGCACACTCTTTATATTACATTCAAAACATGTTTGTCTAGGTGTTCAGTATCAATGCCCCGAGAACGTAGTACTAAGCATGTACAGAATCTTAACTGTTAATGCCAGTATCTGCAAGGGAAAACCCGCTTACTGCAACAGTGTTAATGAAAATATATTAGTGAAGTTAACCAATGATCAGAGGTTCTCTAAACCAGTAAAAGAATTGAATCTCAAAAGTTTCAAATTAGGTATAAAGTCTACAGACACGACTTTCTAAATGTAGTATAAACTACAGGATTGCTTCTCAAATGTCCACGATGACTGCTTTTTTTATCTGGAAACAATTTGAGATAGTTGAAAATCCGCACGAGCCAAACCTCGGTCGGTCTATTTGTCTGTATTGGCCGTCACACCCTCTTCCTCTTCATCATCTTCCTAATCATCACTCACCTCATCCTCGCCATCCACCTCCTTCTGTCTCAAGATCATCGTTTTCGTCATCCTCCTCCTCTTCTTACTCACAACTAAAGTGCAACACCTCGAGCACTTGAGAAATGTATAAATGACTCCCGTTATATTGATATTGACCAATCATTTACTAGATAGTTTGGCATTTATACAACAAAACTGGATCAGTATGCCACCGGTGAATATTAAAGTCAAAAGGGAGAGCAACCACCAACATCTGTTTCTCTCTCTTCATAATGTCATCAACATTGACCTCATATCGTAGCTCTACTTCTACAGCGCTGAGAAAAAGCGAAAACTTTTCAATTTGTGTGTTGTAAGCACATTTATTGTCTATATTTACCTAAAGTTATTTAGAAACTTCTCAACGTAAACAGCAGCAATCATAGCGCAGTTTCCAGATAAAGGCAGATACTGAAAGCGAAGGGTTCGTAGGAAATGGTTTTGAGATTTCGAAGCTGGTGCCGCAAAAGTCACCAACCTGCTCCTGTGGTCAATCGCAAAGACCAAACACTCACAGGATTGTGCTAATGTCAATGCCTAATAGATTTACCCATATATTTGTATATTCTTGTTGTTGTTTGCAGCCTGATCGAGGTCCAAGATGGGCAAAGAAGTGAAATTAAGAAGAACTCACAATTTGATCTTGTTAGCTTGTGAGTTCTTCTTAATTTCACTTCTTCCTTTCAGCACCTGCACAAACTTTTTTTCTCTCTCTTATATATCTATACCAATATAAATATATATGCTCATCCCTGTTGTTTAAGAGTATAACATGTGGTTAATAATTCCAATCATGACTGTGCATATTCTGTTGTCATAATTATGAAAACGGATGTAAGCGATTCAACACACACCTTCACCCACAACCACACACATAGAGGTAAACACAAACATACACACACATACACATACATACACGGGGTATGCACACACAAACATACATAAACGTGCACGCATCACCGAGTTCGGGGAACCAGATTTATTATCTCTACTCTGAAGTGACAACAGATGTCCTACGATTTTCATTATCACTGTCGTCGGCACTATTATCATAAACTTCAGATACAACAGGAAATGTAGCCACCAGCAGAACAGCAACGACCTCATTAACAGCAGTAAGCACAAGAGCAGCAGCAGTAGCAATAAAGCAGCAGCATAAAAATGAACGTGCAATAGCAGCAGCAGTTAAAAAACCAAAAAACATTCGTCTGCAAGTATGGCCCATTGTAATAAGAGGGAGACACAACATTTCACGAAGACCCATCAGCTATATCAGCTGTTAATCAGCTGATGGAAAACCAACACGCTGCGATCGCCCCCGCCTCTCAGTCCACTTTAGTTTGTAAATTAATTAAAAGGCGTAAAAACCGAACAATAATACACCACCGCCGACATATATATATGAATCAATAATGACAGGAAATTAGACGATTCTGCTGACATCATCCCGCTGCCTAGTCACAATGTACCAGCAATATAATAGCATCAATTCACTCTTAGCCGTCTGGTGATTTGCGAAATTTGGCGAGTTGTCACGGTAGAATCAAATCAGAGTTTATTAAACTGGCGGACCTCAAATTGCCACTGCAGCTGCCGCTACTACAGAATATCGTATGAATGTTTCTTCAGTGCGTTCGCACTGAATCTCAATAAAGACAACAGCCAGCATCATCATCACCTACAGAAGATGTTGTTGTTGTTGTTTGTAGATTATAGTCACACGACACTTTCGCATATAGGTGACTACTGGACCGATTTATACTGACACCAGCGGGCCAGTTGTTGGTAAAGGGGAAAATAATATGATCACACGTTGACCAATCCGGGATTCGAACCAGCGACCTTTCGGTTACTAGCAAGACGCTCTTACCAACTGAGCTACCCGGCCCCCTATAGAAGACTTCTCAACTAGGCTTATGTAGGATTACTTTTGATGTCTAAACTAGTCAGCTTGCGCATCGCATCGTAATTCAGTAATAAAGACCTGCACACGTGGAGCCCCATGCGCAGATTGCATGATCGACCATTACTATTGACATTCTTTGACCGAGATCTACAGCTACTTTCAGTTGTATATATAAAATTCTGTGGAAAGGTCTTTGTTGTTATTATTGTTGGTCCTTATATAATATATATACATTATAGGCTATACAAACCCACAAATAAAAACCACTAAGACCTTTCTATAGAATAATGCTGTGCAGTACTGGAGACGGGACAGACGGCAGAATGGATCGCAAAACGAGGGAAATGAACTGGTAACTGTGTCACAGTGCTGGATGTCAAACAGGTTAATGATGCTGCATTCCTGAGGTGTACATATAATGAGGTCACACGTCCTTTCTCTCTCTCTCTCTTGTGACGCGATGTCGCCGCCATCATTCTTCAACGTAGCTAGCTGAGACTGAAGAAGACTATTCTTTTATTCAATAGATTTCAGCAGCCTATAGCTTCTACTGAATAAAGAAGTAGGTTTAGCTAGTCTCTGCTACGGGGTATGCGACATCAACATTTGTGTAGCAGTGTATGGTTACATTACATTACATGATTATTGCTTTAGGTCCAGCGGACTCTTCCGAGCCAAATCAGGACCGGACAACCCCTGATCCGCATAAAAGATCTGCTGAAACAACCCTATGGGTAAAACTGAAAGCTCTCCACAAGCCAGTCACTTTACAATAAAGACATCCCACGCAGGGGACGCTGAGGCTGTACTCTAATTTATCGAACCCCAGAGTATGGTTATTTAATAACATGTATTGCTATATTATTAAGCTTACTAGTACCGTACTTATAGATTCAAACTAATAATAATTAAACAACAGCGCTAAAGACCAACACAAAATTCCGGTCTTGTTATATTTGGCCCATGTGCAATAGTGTCGCGCATTTGTGCAGAAAGAAATAAAGAGAGATGCCGTCCGTGTCTGTCAGGGTGGTGATGCATTTGCATGGTTGATGGAACATGCATGCGCCGTTGGCGTGGTGTTTCATCATCCTGTTTACGCTCATTACTTTTGTTTTGTGTTGTGGTTTTCACAAATCCACTCATCCTCCATCACCCGTCCCAATCTCAAACTCTCTTTCTCTCTCTATCTCTCTCTCTCACACACACACACACGCACACACCCACACACACACACACACACACAACCGTGTAGAAACGCCGTTGTGATGACTTTCATGAAACTCTACGTTACTTTGACATTTCCCCCGTTGGAGTGCCGGGGGTTTCAGTATAAATAGTATCCCCACTTTCTGGAAATTTAATGCTATAAATTCCCACTGTCGCTGTCTTTCTCATTTGCTCTTTCTCATTCCTGATCTGTTCTATCAATCTGCTATACTATCTTCTTCTTCGCTAGACCACTCACCTACCTTTTTTTCTTGAAAACTCTTCCGGGACAAGACTCCTTATTTGTGTATGAGGTCTGTTTGATCACCTTGGGAATACTGGACGCTTTCTGCCAGGTGGTGACTTGGGCTTCCTATGATGTTATTATTTAGCAATGTAGGCATTTTATATGTATGTATTTTGTTGATAATTTATAATGATGTTTTATTCTATTTTGTTTTTGTAAACGGGGGTTCGATAAATTAGAGTAAAGCCTCAGCGTCCCTTGCGTGGGATGTCTTTATTGTAAAGTGACTGGCTGATGAAGAGCTTTCAGTTTTACCACTAGGGTTATTTCAGCAGATCTTTTATGCGGATCAGGGGTTGTCCGGTCCTGATTTGGCTCGGAAGAGTCCGCTGGACCCAAAGCAATAATCATGTAATATAATGTAATGTACTTTGACATTTTTACAAATTTGTCCATTGTTTGAAGTTAACCCTAACCCTAACTCTAACCCTAATCCTAATTCAAACCCTAACCCTTAACCTAACCCTAAACCTAACACAGCCCTAACCCTAACGTAACACTGTTTTGACGTCAAAATAACTGGGTCCGTCAAAAGAAAGTAGACCTACGCGTAGAGGGTCAGAATAAAGGCGTTTCTACCTAGCCACACACACTCGTGGCTTGTAGAGGCCAAACGCATGCATCCGTTGGTGAAATGATATTTCATCATTCTATTTATTCAGGGGCGTCGCACACGGGGGGAAGGGGGGGCACCTGCCCCCCCAATAATTTGGCAAAAAAAAAAGACAGAGAGAGAGAGAGAAAGAAGAAAAGAAGAAGAAGAAGAAGATTTCAAACGATAGAGGAAGGCAGGAAGAATCAATAATTAAAAAAATCACCATATTTTTAAACCGTAGTGTAAAGGGCTAACGTACGAAATAATATTACAATAATCTATTAGCATGTGCCTGTGTTTCACAACAAAATATTTCGTGGTGCTAATGCAATCACCGGGCAGCAGAGCTGGCTTTCGCTGTTTGAAAGAAGTGTCATTTCATCACGCAAAGAGCAAAATTAACAAAACAATGGAATCGTCTGTTTTCCAGGTTTGTTGATATCAATTATTTACTTTAGTCTGTAAAATGAGTAAGGCAAGGGTGAATGTGCAAGTGTCAATAAATAGTTGAGGTGCGCGATATTTTTTAATTTAGATTTAGTTTGTTGATAGGCCTACACGTGCACGTGCTTTGATCGCAAAAGGAGAAAAAAAGGACCCGTTCGCTTTTCTGGGGACAGATAACGTGGGCTTGACTGCTTTGATTATTACACCCCCACCCCCACCCCCCCATTATAGGTTTCACTTGGTTTGTTTGTTTGTTTGTTTGTTTTGTTTGTTTATGTGTCCGCGAATACATCTCCGATGTTTGTGGACTGAACTAGCTGAGATTTTGTTCATGGACTACTAGTAAGATCATCTGTGATCACCAAGACAAAAGGCACTCAGACAGACAGTATTTTGCTTTAGAGAAACTGCGAGTAATATGACAGGCACGAACATGGAGAGATGACAGGCACGAACACGGCGTTGGATTCTTGGTCCACAAGAACATTCTAGCCACTGTCATGGGTTGCCGCCCAGTCTCCAGTAGACTCATTACCATCCGTCTGAGAGCAACCCCTTTCCTCATTACCATCATCCAGGCCTATGCCCCAACATCAGACTATGAAGACAGCGAAGTGGAGGATTTTTATGAAAATATACAGGCGGTCCTTGACCAAGTGACGAAGAAGGACATAGTCATAGTGCAAGGCGACTGGAATGCCAAGGTTGGCCAAGATGCGCACCACAACTGGGGAGACACATGCGGACCCCACTGCAACAACGAGACAAATGACAGGGGTCTGAGGCTATTGGAGTTTGCCAGATACAACAATCTGGTACTGGCAAACACGCTTGGTCTCCACAAAAAATCCAGACGATGGACATGGCACAGTCCCGGCGGGGAACACCACAACCAGATCGACTACATCATGGTCAAGAAACGCTTCAGATCAAGCATCAACATTGGCAGGACACGGACTTTTCCAGGAGCAGACATTGGAAGTGACCACGATCTCGTGATGATGTCTTTCCGGCTCCATTTGAAGAGAGTAAATACAGCAAAGTGCACTAGGCTGAAGTTCGACCTGGACAAACTGCAAGACCCGGAGGTGGCAAAAATATTTCAGGCCACAATTGGAGGGAAATTTGCACCACTGCTTATTTTGGGGGCAGGCGAAGTAGATGTCAACACCATGACCAATACCTTCAACTCAGCTGTAACAGATGCCGCCACTGAGATCCTTGGCAAGCACCGACCAAAGAAGAAGCCGTGGATCACACCTGAACTTTTGGATCTGTGTGATAAACGAAGAGAGTTAAAAAAGAAAAAGAACACCTCACAGGGAGCTGATTTCTACCGAAAAATCAACAATGACATCCGAAAAGGCATGCGCACAGCAAAGGAGAACTGGATAGAAGATCAATGCCAGGAAATAGAGAACAATCTGAACAAGAACAACAGCAAGAAGGCCTACCAGACTGTGAAGCGGCTGACAAGTGTTAAACAGCCCAAAGTCTCCACTATCCAAAGCAAGTCTGGCATTTGCCTTACAGAAGAACAAGAAGTCTTGGACAGATGGACAGAGTACTGCTCTGACCTTTACAACCATACACCAAATGGAGACCCATCAGTTCTAGCATGTCCCGAGAGCAGAGAAGAAGAAGAAATCCTCCCAATTCTCCGGGAAGAAGTTGAGGCAGCAGTGCAATCGCTGAAGAAAGGGAAGTCAGCGGGAGTGGACAACATACCAGCGGAACTGCTACAAGCAGGAGGAGAAGCGATGACTGATGCTCTCACCATTATCTGTTACAAGATCTGGCAGGGCGGGGAATGGCCTACACCATGGACCCAGTCGCTTGTCATCACTCTTCCCAAAAAAGGTAACCTTCAGGAGTGTGAAAATCACCGCACCATCAGCCTCATCAGCCATCCCAGCAAGGTCCTCCTGAAAATAATACTCAACAGGTTGAAACCACAAGCTGAACAAATCATAGCTGAAGAACAAGCAGGATTCATGGCAGGGCGAAGTACCACTGAACAGATTTTCAACCTCAGAATAATCTGTGAGAAATACCTACAGCACCAACAACATCTATATCATGTGTTCATAGACTTCAAGAAGGCATTTGACCGAGTCTGGCATGCAGCTCTATGGGCAACCATGAAAGTGTACAACATCAGCCCTAAAATTATAGAAGTCATCAAAAGCCTGTATGACAAGGCTACCAGTGCAGTCCTCCATAACAGCGTCATCGGGAACTGGTTCAGAACAACAATCGGTGTGCGTCAAGGATGCCTACTCTCTCCAACACTCTTCAACATCTTCCTAGAGCGCATCATGTCAGATGCTCTTGCAGATCACGAAGTCACAGTCAGCATAGGGGGCAGAGCAATCTCCAATCTTCGTTTTGCGGATGATATTGATGGATTGGCTGGAGAGGAACAAGAACTTGAACAGCTTGTACAGAGGCTTGACACCACCTCCAGAGCTTATGGAATGGAAATAAGTGCAGAGAAGACCAAAATGATGACCAACAACACCAATGGCATCAACACGGACATCAAAGTACAAGGCCAGTCCCTCAACACAGTGCACAGCTTCAAATATTTAGGAGCCATTGTGTCAGACAATGGGTCTCGACAGGAAGTCCTCTCCAGGATCGCACAAACAACTGCTGCCCTGACAAGGTTGAAGCCCATTTGGAAAGACAGAACCATCAGTCTACATTCCAAAGTAAGACTGCTGCGCTCTCTGGTCATCTCCATCTTCCTATATGCTTGCGAAGCATGGACCCTCACAGCAGATCTCCAACGAAGAATACAAAGCATGGAGATGAGGTGCTACAGAAGACTTCTGGGCATTTCCTATACCCAACACATCACCAACGTTGAAGTCCGACAGACCATCACACAAGCCATTGGACAACACGATGACCTGCTCACAGTGGTGAAGAAACGGAAACTCCGATGGTATGGCCACGTCACCAGATCATCAGGCCTTGCAAAGACCATTCTGCAAGGCACAGTGCAAGGAGGTAGAAGAAGGGGGAGACCGAAAAAGAGGTGGGAGGACAACATTCGAGAATGGACTGGTTTGACACTGAGCGAAGCCATGAGGGCTGCTGAGGACAGAGAAAGATGGAGTATGCTGGTTAAGCGATCATCTGTGGTGCCCCTACGACCGTCGGGTTATGGGACAGGATAGGATAGGATAGGATAGTAAAACAAATTGATCAATTGACTGATTTTCTGAAACTGGTAGTGGAAGTGTTTGGTCATTATATGTATGCAATATGCAAAACGACTTGTGATTTATAGAGAAGACACAATTTCAACCTAGATGATCTTGCAACAGGTAATTAATGTTCGTGTTTCCTGGTTTTAATCATTATCACATATCGCTAATCATGTATTTGTAGTTTCTGGAAATGACTCTTGTATTTTCAGTAAAGAAGAACATAAATAATTAAATGTTTTTACTCTCAGTCTTTCAGTTGGATGAAGGTACGAGGATATATTACAGGGTGCGTCCCGCTTGTCAGCCCCCCCTCCCCCACCTCCCCGTCGACAGGGTTGCCCCCCCCCCCCCCCCCCCCCCAATATTTTGGACCGTGCGACGCCCCTGTTATTACATACGTTTGCAGAGGTGCCAACCAGTACGGATTGACCGTATTTAATTCCGGCGAAGTGAATAAATACGGAAATACGGTAGCTTTTATAAAAATACGGAGGAAAAGTTGCCGATCGTTTATCTTTGCCAGCGGTGCTTCTGTACCGGTTTCTGGTCTCATAATAGTACTCCTGCACTCACTGAACGTCGCTGTGTTCAACAAGCTGATTTTCATGGTGATTTTAGAGTAAAACAAGTGTGGTGTTCAACAAGCTGATTTTTATCGTGATTTTAGAGGATTGAAAATAGCCTTCTGTTTCAGAGGGAAGCCTGTCGTTACTTTATAGTGCCATAGGCTAGGTTTTGCGATAAAAAAAAATACTGACAAGTGTTAAAAAATACTGACAAACGGGTCCGGAAATACTGACAAGAAGATTGGGGGGGGGGGGGTGTTGGCACCTCTGTTTATTAGTACTGAGTAGTATTACTTTTAGCCTATACCCAATTCAAATCAGGTCAGTTTTCAATATAGACCTATCCTCTCCCTTTCTCCGTCCATGTTCTCTTTGTATGTGCACACATAATGAAATTTGCAGAACAAATTTCTTTGCGAAACAACTTTGCTGCACACATTTACGATCATGTACACGCGCACACACACACACGCACGCACACACCGCACGTGTACATATACATACAAGTACACACACGCACGTGTAAATACACACACACACACACACACACACACACACGTATGAGTTTGTGCTTTGGTAGATTTTGGATCATACACACAACATCCTTGTGTGTTTGGGGGAAAGCTGCATGAAGTAGCAACGCCTCAATTTTTATTTATTTATTTTTTAAACAAATCTTGACATTTTTCTTTTTAACGAATTACTGCAAAAATATTTTTTTTAATGTCAAAGGAATTAGGCCTAATCTTTATTTTTTTTAGGTGCGCGTAGGCTCTTTGAACAGATAAAATACTTTCCAGATAGCATGCAATTATCACACATAACTTGATTCGTCGAGCGGGTAACGAAATAAAGAGTTCTCTTTGCAACTGAAATTTTACACATTGTTGAGGTGCCACAAAGTGATTCTGCGCTTCACTTTCACAGCTGCCCCCTAATCAACACAATGTTCAAGGGACGCAACTCTTGTAAAGGGCAAAGCAAAATGACGGAGTTTTCCGTCTGGGTACAATCTGTGGTTTCATTCATACGCGGACAGAAGAGTGAGGAAGATGAAAGAATATTAAACTCTAGGGGTTAAATAATTATGGCCTATCCTATCCTACAACTCGAAGATCGTTGGGGCACCCCAGATGATCGTTTAACTAGCGTACTCCATCTTTCTCTGTCCTCAGCAGCCTTATGGATTCTGAGTCAAGCCAGTTAATTCTCAAATGTTGTCCTTCCACCTTTTTTCTGTCTCCCTCTTCTTCTGCCTCCTTGCACCGTGCCTTGTCGGAGGGTCTTTGAAAGGCCTGATGCTTTGGTGACGTGGCAATACAATCGGAGTTTCCATTTCGATGGTATGGCCTCGTCATCAGAGCATCAGGATGCCTACTATCTCCAACACTCTCACATCTTCATAGAGCGCATCATGTCAGAAGCCCTTGCAGATCACGAAGGCATAGTCAGCGTAAGGGGTATAGCAATCTCCAATCTTCGTTTTGCGGATGACAATGATGGATTGGCTGGAGAGGAACAAGAACTTGAACAGCTTGAGGCTTGACACCATCTCCAGAACCTATGGAATGGAAATAAGTGCAGAGAAGACCAAAATGATGACCAACAACACCAAAGGCATCAACATGGACATCAAATCCAAGGCCAATCTTTCAACACAGTGCATAGCTTCAAATAGTTAGGAACCATTGTATTAGACAATGGGTCCCGACAGGAAGTCCTCTCCAGGATCGCACAAACTACTGCTGCCCTGACAAGGTTGAAGCCCATTTGCAAAGACGGGACCATCAATCTACATTCCAAGGTAAGGCTGCTGCGATCCCTTGTCATCTCCATCTTCCAATACGCTTGCAAAACATGGCCCCTCACAGCAGATCTACAACGAAGAATACAAAGCATGGAGATGAGGTGCTACAGAAGACTTCTGGGCATTTCCTATACCCAGCACATCACCAACAACGAAGTCCGACAGACCATCACATAAACCATTGGACAACATGATGACATGCTCACAGTGGTGAAGAAACGGAAACTCCGATGGTGGGGCCACGTCACCAGAGTTTTACACCTTGCAAAATCATCCTGCAAGGCACTGTGCAAGGAGGCAGAAGAAGAGGGAGATTAAAAATAAGAGGTGAGAGGACAACATTCGAGAATGGACTGGTTTGACACTGAACGAAGCTATGAGGGTTGCTGAGAACAGAGAAAGATGGAGTACGCTGGTTAAACGATCATCTGTGGAGCCTAAACAAACTTTGGGATAGGATAGGATAGGAAACTTTACATGCCACCAAGAGGCTTTCAAATAATTTAATTTTGTACAATAAATGTTTAACATTCACTTAAAAGTGAATTCAGACAACCACGGGAAAAATAAAATAAGTAATATAGGATAGGCCACAGTCATACCGCTGGTCTAACGCGAATGCCAGATACAGTCACACCTCTAGAGAGTTCTAGCTACTATTATTTAGTTATTGGATAATTTAACGTCCCCGGACACTACTATTAGTAGTAGCTACTAGTCTTTGGATGGATCTTTATACAGCCCGCCTACCGGCTCAAAGATAAGATGACTGCGCCGTCCACTTAAGCTTGTACGGGAAACAGCATTGAACATAAAGTCACTAAGGATGTGCACTGGCGCACGAGATAACGACAAGGACTGCAGATCCACCCCATGCAAACGACGGCTTCTTCTTCTCTTCGACCCACCACAGCACCTCAGTGGTAGAGCGTTCGCCTGGCACACTGATGACCCATGTGCCGTTCCCGTGGAGGGCATGCTAAAGGTGGCCAGTCTTCGCTGTCCATCTTATCAGCATTATATTATTGCTTGTCGGTTCAGCGTTGATTTAGGTCCCTAACCCTTCCTTCTTAAGATGATTCCCTCAGGTCTACCGTATCGCTAATGGAGGGTGTGGACGTTAAACCAATGTTCTTTTTATTCGAGTTCTTACGGTAATCCTTTTACAGGATATATCTTCCGCAGTTTG
>JBAHVR010000173.1:0-35000 GCA_036898135.1 Oncomelania hupensis
TAGGGGGATTGAGGGTTGGTAGGTTGGGAAGTGGGATAAAGGGAGTTAATTTTGAGTATGAATGTGTGTGTGAAATAAAGAAATTGTCTTGTTACTTCTGGTTTTGTCTTTTAGAGTTTATTTAGGTGTTGGGTTTTTTTCTCGTGTGAAAGTGCACGCAAGTCGAACCACTGTTGAGGCAGTTGGGACGTGACATTTTGGTGGCAGCGGTGGGATTTGAACCCACGCCTCCGAAGAGACTGGTGCCGAAGTGGGGGCAGTAGCAGCCAAGTGGGTGCGTCCCGAGGATATGACTGGCAGAGAGATCGAGGTCATGTTCGCTGATCAGGTCAAGTCAGGGAAGTATCCTACAGCGTACGTGGAAGTAGACTCAGCTTTCGTGAAGGGTACAGTAGAATTGATCGTCATCGAGCAAGTTGTACCTGATGTCATTCTTGGCAACTGGGTTACCTTCAAGGGAGGCTATCGAAGTCCCGTGGCTGTAGATGGGTTAGAGTGTGCGATAGCCGCCGTTCAGACCAGGGCACAGGCCAAAGCAGAAGGGAAGCAGGAGAAAGCACTGCCGATTCCGAAGCCATTCCAACTCGATGTGACGCCCGATCAGTTGGCCAAGATGCAGGAAGAAGATCCCACTTTAGCTAGAGCTAGAGAGTGCGAGAAGCAAGGGACGAAACTCAAGTCAGGCAAAGCGAGGGTTAGCTTCACCAAAAAGAAGGGCGTTTTGTACAGGGTACACCATCAGGGAGAAGAGGAGCTAACGCAGCTAGTCGTGCCTAGCAAGCTCAGAGGAGAGGTGATGCGCCTGGCGCACGACCCTCCGATGGCCGGACACTTAGGTGGAAAGAGGACACGTGAGAGGATATGGGGGGTGTTCTATTGGCCAGGAATGTGCGGGGACGTTAGGCGATTCTGCGAATCGTGTCCCGAATGCCAGAAAACAGTCCCCAGGGGTAGGGTAGCAAAAGTTCCGCTGCAGAAACTACCTCTAGTCGACGAACCGTTTCAGAGAGTTGCAGTTGATATCGTAGGACCTATAAAACCTATGTCAGACAGAGGCAACCAGTACATCTTAGTCATGGTAGACTATGCGACACGGTATCCCGAGGCCGTAGCACTGAAAGGCATAGAGGCTGAGAGAGTTGCCGAAGCATTGTGGGAGATCTGGACAAGAGTGGGAATTCCCAAAGAGATATTGACAGATCAAGGGACACAATTTATGTCAAACGTGATGACTGAAGTAAATAGACTTCTAGCAATCCATGGGAAGGCGACAACACCATACCATCCAATGTGCGACGGGCTCGTGGAGCGTTTCAATGGTACACTCGTGTCGATGCTCAAAAAGCTGACGAAGGAGCAACCGAAAGCATGGGATAGGTACATACCAGCGCTGCTCTTCGCGTACAGGGAGGTACCTCAAGAGAGCACAGGTTTTTCACCTTTTGAGCTGCTGTATGGCAAGACAGTGAGGGGTCCCATGTCGGTACTGAGAGATTTGTGGACGAAGGACAGTCAAGGAGAAGAAGTGAAGGTGGCTAGTCAGTATGTTGTGGACCTGCGAAATAGAATCGAGGAAACGTGCGCACTAGCGAAGGAAAGTCTGAAGAAAGCAGGCGAGAGGCAGAAAAGACACTTCGACAAGAAAACGAAACCTAGAACATTTCAGGCAGGAGACAAAGTGTTGCTTTTGTTGCCAACCAAGCACAACAAGCTAGAAATGAGCTGGAGGGGGCCATACGAAGTCGTAAGCCGTCGAAACGAGTGCGATTATCAGATTCGCATTGGGAACAAGGTGAAACTGTTTCACGCCAACCTACTGAAACTGTACCATCAGAGAGTTCAAATCGCCACAGCTGTAGTAGTGGATGAAGCAGACGAATGGGAAGAGGTACCAACAGTCGAGGGCATACCCACCGTAGTGTTGAAACAGTCAGAGACGTTAGATGACGTGCATCTTGATGCAGATAGCCCGGAGATCCATGCAGGAATTAGGAGGCTATTAGTTCGTTACCCTGACATCCTGACTGACTTGCCTTTGCGCACCACGTTGGATGAGTGCGAAATACGACTGGATGACGACCGTCCAGTAAGGACAAAACAGTACCCGTTACCTCATTCAAAGATGGAGACAGTCAAGGCAGAGGTTGAGACGATGCTAGCTATGGGGGTGATCGAGAGAGCGGCTTCACCGTTCAGTTCACCGATCGTTCTAGTAAAGAAGAAGGACGGAGCAGTCAGATTCTGCGTCGATTTCAGGAAACTCAATAGGCAGGTAATTTTCGACGCTGAGCCGATGCCAGACATAGATTATCTATTCAACAAACTCTCAAAGGCCAAGTACTTGAGCAAGATCGATTTGTCTAAGGGGTATTGGCAAATACCTATGAAGAGCGAAGATAAGTGCAAGACAGCTTTCACTACCAACGAGGGTCAATTCCAATGGTGCGTCATGCCCTTCGGACTGAAAACCGCAGGGGCAGTTTTTTCACGCATGATGCGCAAGATGTTAATGCCATTGAAGATGAAAGAAGTCGACAACTTCATGGACGATCTCATGGTAGCCACAGAAACTCTAGAGAGACATTTAGAGTGTTTAGACATCTTGTTTAAACGTCTGAGGGAAGTACAGTTAGCGGCGCGTCCGTCCAAATGCTACCTGGGATTCCGCAAGCTGGAGTATTTGGGACACATAGTGGGAGAAGGCAAAGTGCAGCCGGAACAAGGGAAGATGGACAAGATCCAGAATGCACCACGTCCCACTACCAAGAAACAGGTCAGGTCATTCCTTGGATTAGCAGGGTACTATCGGAAGTTTGTGCCGAATTTTGCTGCGATAGCGGTGCCGCTGACCGACTTAACCAAGGGAGGAAAATCAGGTCCCGTACAGTGGTCCGACGCTTGCGAAGTAGCGTTCCAGACGCTCAAGAACCGTATATGTTCCAAACCTGTATGCTGTATGCCAGACATGGAAAAACCATTAGTGCTACAGACTGACGCATCAGAGATTGGAATAGGGGCGATTCTGTGCCAGGACCAAGGGTTGGGTTTACAACCAATCACATGTGCCAGCAAGAAGCTAAACCAGGCAGAGAGGAACTATTCCACCATAGAGAAGGAATGTTTAGCATTGGTTTGGGGCGTACAAAAGTTCAAGCAGTACCTGTACGATCGGACAGTCATTGTGCAGACCGACCACAGACCTTTGCAATACCTGCAGCAAGCAAAGACCACGAATTGTAGACTCATGAGGTGGGCACTTCAACTCCAACCTTTCGATCTGATAGTGGAGAGTATTCCAGGGAAGGAAAATGTACCAGCTGATTTCTTGAGCAGAACTGAGTAGCGTGGTTGTTAAGAACTAAAACTGTTAGTTTTCGTCTTGGTGGGGTGCTGTGTCACGCTACGCAGTTTTGCAGTCGCGCGCCTATGTATATAGTTTAATCATCAGCCTGTACATAGAGGTTAAAAGTTACGGTAGTCAAGGGGAGAGAATCTGAATAAATTAATTTGGTTTATAATTAATAAAAGTAGCGAATGTTTTGCGCCCGTGCGATACGCACTATGTTAGAAAAAACAGCATAGTTGGCTATTTTGTTATTGAGAAGATTAATTGCTGCCATGCGATATTCTATGTGTGAAATGCGTGCTCTAATCGCGAACGGTGCAGGGAATGAATTATGATGAAAAGAAGTATATTCTGGAAGATTCTTAGCTGATCGTATAAAACCCCTTGCACTGTATATTTTGATAGGAGCAGCAACAGTTGCATATCGTTTTTGTAGCCAGAATCAACGGATCCAAGTTGGGTCAAGGTGCCAGTTAGTGACTTTGTCTGTGGGTCGTACAGATCAGACCGTCAACGAAAAAGAGCCTATTAACGGAAGAGGAGGATTGTTTTGGGAACACTTTGGAAGTGTTTGTTTAACTAAAACTTTTCTAAGCTGTTTAGAATACCTACTGTGTATTCTCGGTGAAATCTGAGTTATCTACGTATAACGTCGGGTGACCTGTGACTCCGTCTAGGACTTCTTATGCCTGTGTTATCACCTTGCCTAACCATCTGTGCCTGTGTGTTTGTCCCGTCGTTCGTGTGTCTTTGTCAACAGGCCGGAGAATCCACTGGTAGCCGTAAGTTTTTTACCTCAATCTCTCAGTTGGCCATAGCGTTCGGGGGTTTGGGTTATGCATGCAGTGTGAATGAATAGTTAATTACGTTTTCTTAAATTCTATTTTATGTTTCATACTGTTTGCTGCATAAATACCTAGAGAGAGAGAGAGTTTTCTAAAATGTATTATAAATTAAATAATTATAAATTGATATAAAAGAATTCGCTGTTATGTAGCGAAGAGATGACAGGAAGGAGGTGTTTGTGAATGTATATGCGCGATGACAGGTAGGATGAGTAAGGATGTGGAAAGGGAGACAACCATTCCGATAGCGGGGTGCTTGTGCAGTATCTTGTAATATAATTATTAATGGTTGCGTATTCTTGTATGTATTGTTGTAGATGTACCAACAAATACAACACCAAAACCCTAGAGCAGACCATTGATGGTGTGCTGAAACCTTGCTGGTGTGAAGCTTGTGTGCCTCGGCCTATTACGCCGCGTTTTCCGTGTGTCAACCTCGGTTGCGAAGGTTCTGGTATTCGCCCAGGGAACTTTATTTCGTTTATAAAGCACACGCACACACACTCCACCACACACAACAAATAACTATAACCAATGATAATCTGTTGTGAGGAACGATAATTGTTTTACATGTGATAAATTATAAATTACAGCACATTGAGATATATTCAATTTGAATTGATTGATAAACGTTGTTGAGTAATATTACCTACTAGATTAAGTAACCCTGTGATTGTATAGTTTTGTCTGGGGGAATTATTTCGCCAGATATTAGTTAATTAATAATTTAGATTATTTCTTACAACTTCTATTCTGCATAAAAGATAAATTTTCTATTCATTTTATATAATATAAAAGACTTGTTGTATCTATTTGAAGTTTAAGTGGAACAAAGTTTGAATATTTATAAAGATTTAAAGCAGTTGCTTACTGTATATTTACCTTGTTGGCAGTAAGCTGTTTCAGCCATAATTATTATAAATCTCTTGTACATTTTGTAGTTAGTCATTTTCCATTTTGATTTAATCCGCGACTGTATGCTGACGAGAGCTGCGACTCGGAGAGCAGCTGAGCAGGCGCGAGCGATGGACCAGTACACGGAGGCCGACGCAGCCGCTTCGCGTCGGGAACCGATGGACGAGGAAACCACAGTGAGTACGCCTTTCGCTCATAGTACTCGCATGGCAGCTGATCTTACTCCTACTGCAGTTAAGGCCGGTGCAGGAACAAGTAGCGTTGGCATGGAGGTATATCTTAGATATAAGGAGCTAGGCGCTAGCATGGGGCTGAAGGGAGCAGGTCTAGCCAGTTTTGTAGTAGACGGGGCGAAGAGAGAGCAAGAAGCTGCTAGATTAGCGGAGGAGTCTGCTAGATTGGCGAGAGAGATGGAATTAGAGCGAAGGGATAGAGCGAAAGAAACAGCTAGGCTCGAGAGGAGGATGGAACGCGAAGAGAAGAAAAGAGCAGAAGAGTTGGCCCTAGCAGAGAAGAGAAGAGCAGAGGAGTTAGCCCTGATGGAAAGGAGGCTAGAGCAGGAGCGTAAAGATAGAGAGCAAGAGCGCAAAGATAAAGCTAGAGAACTGAAGCTCTTAGAAAAGAAAATAGACTCCGAACGGGGAAACGTTGAGTTGCGTCTGCAAGAAGAGCGCGCAGCTAGAGAGCAGGCTCGGGAGGATGACAGAGAAAGGCTTAGGCAACAGTTGGAGCAAGAGAAAGAACTAGAAGCCCAACGTAGGAGGGACAGAGTTCAGCCTGATAGCTACAAGATCAAGGTCCAACCATTTGATGGTAAAGAGGATATTGAGAGCTACCTCCAGCACTTTGAGCAAATAGCTAGAACTCAGAAATGGAGGGAAGAGACGTGGTCGGCTAGGTTGTCACCGTTGTTGTCAGGGGAGGCAAGAGAGACTTATCTGAAGTTAACCCCAGAGCAGATAGTCGATTTCGAAGTGGTCAGGGGGGCTCTTCTGAAACGATTTAGGAGGGATGCTGACTACTACCGCAAACAGTTCAGGGGGAGTAGGAAAGAAGGCACAGAGACTTTTCCGCAGTACTTGAGTAGAGTACAAGTCTTAGTGAAGAGATGGTTTTCTTTGGCTAAGAAAGATATAGATGATGCGGGCGTAGTGCTTGATGTCTTTCTGACTGAACAGTTGTTGTCAGTGATGAACCCTGAGTTAGAACTGTTTGTGAGGGAGAGGCAGCCTGAGAACGGCGAGCAAGCAGCTGAGATTGCCCAGTTACATGTAGACGCGAAACGGACTGTGAGTAACAGACCAGTGTTCGGTAGCGTGCCATACAAGGGGGGTAATCGTGCTGTCAGTCAGCCTGTAGGGGCAGCGAGGAGTGGTCCCAGTGGCAACAAGGGTGAAGAGGATAAGAGGAGGGAACCTAGTGGGGAGAAACGTCCTGTGAAGTGTTTCAGGTGCGGGAAGCTAGGTCACGTAGCGAGGGAGTGCCGTAGTCCGAAACAGTTGCTACGTATCACTGTCAGTCCGGATTCAGGCCCGATTCACTCGGAAATGACTAAGGCTAGCTTTAGTACCATTCAGCCGTACAACCCGTGGAGCATGGGAACAGTCAGGGGTCAGCCTGTGAAGATTTTGAGAGATACTGGTGCCGAAGTGGGGGCAGTAGCAGCCAAGTGGGTGCGTCCCGAGGATATGACTGGCAGAGAGATCGAGGTCATGTTCGCTGATCAGGTCAAGTCAGGGAAGTATCCAACCAACCAACCCTCAATCCCACTAATATAACCCCCAAACTAATACATAAACAATTCGCTCAAAATAATAATGATAATTAAATCAAAAATGGAAAATGACTAACTACAAATGTACAAGAGATTTATAATAATTATGTCTGGAACAGCTTACTGACAACGAAGTAAATATACAGTAAGCAACTGCTTTAAATCTTTATAAATGTTCAAACTTTGTTCCACTTAAACTTCAAATAGATACAACAAGTCTTTTATATTATATAAAATGAATAGAAAATTTATCTTTTGTGCCAAATATAATTTGTAAGAAATTAATCTAAATTATTAATTAAATAATATCTGGCGAAATAATTCCCCCAGACAAAACTATACAATCACAGGGCTACTTAATCTAGTATGTAATATTACTCAACAACGTTTATCAATCAATTCAGATTAAATATATTCCAGTGTGCTGTAATTTATAATTTATCACATGTAAATCAATTATCGTTCCTCACAACAGATTATCATTGGTTATAGTTATTTGTTGTGTGTGGTGGAGTGTGTGTGCGTGTGCTTTATAAACGAAATAAAGTTCCCTGGGCGAATACCAGAACCTTCGCAACCGAGGTTGACACACGGAAAACGCGGCGTAATAGGCCGAGGCACACAAGCTTCACACCAGCAAGGTTTCAGCACACCATCAATGGTCTGCTCTAGGGTTTTGGTGTTGTCAATGGAAAATGACTAACTACAAATGTACAAGAGATTTATAATAATTATGGCTGAAACAGCTTACTGACAACGAAATAAATACACAGTAAGCAACTGCTTTAAACCTTTATAAATATTCAAACTTTGTTCCACTTAAACTTCAAATAGATACAACAAGTCTTTTATATTATATAAAATGAATAAGAAAATTTATCCTTTATGCAGAAATAGAAGTTGTAAGAAATAATCTAAATTATTAATTAACTAATATCTGGCGAAATAATTCCCCCAGACAAAACTATACAATCACAGGGTTACTTAATCTAGTAGGTAATAGTACTCAACAACGTTTATCAATCAATTCAAATTGAATATATCTCAATGTGCTGTAATTTATAATCTATCACATGTGAAACAATTATCGTTCCTCACAACAGATTATCATTGGTTATAGTTATTTGTTGTGTGTGGTGGAGTGTGTGTGCGTGTGCTTTATAAACGAAATAAAGTTCCCTGGGCGAATACCAGAACCTTCGCAACCGAGGTTGACACACGGAAAACACGGCGTAATAGGCCGAGGCACACAAGCTTCACACCAGCAAGGTTTCAGCACACCATCAATGATCTGCTCTAGGGTTTTGGTGTTTGAACTTGTTGGTACATCTACAACAATACATACAAGAATACGCAACCATTAATAATTATATTACAATATACTGCACAAGCACCCCGCTATCGGAATGGTTGTCTCCCTTTCCACATCTTTACTCATCCTACCTGTCCTCGCGCATATACATTCACAAACACCTCCTTCCTGTCATCTCTTCGCTACATAACAGCGAATTCTTTTATATCAATTTATAATTGTTTAATTTATAATACATTTTAGAAAACTCTCTCTCTCTCTAAGTATTTATGCAGCAAACAATATGAAACAATAGAATTAAGAAAACATAATTATTCATTCACACTGCATGCATAACCCAAACCCCCGAACGCTATGGCCAACTGAGAGATTGAGGTAAAAAACTTACGGCTACCAGTGGATTCTCCGGCCTGTTGACAAAGACACACGAACGACGGGACAAACACACAGGCACAGATGGTTAGGCAAGGTGATAACACAGGCATAAGAAGTCCTAGACGGAGTCACAGGTCACCCGACGTTATACGTAGATAACTCAGATTTCACCGAGAATACACAGTAGGTATTCTAAACAGCTTAGAAAAGTTTTAGTTAAACAAACACTTCCAAAGTGTTCCCAAAACAATCCTCCTCTTCCGTTAATAGGCTCTTTTTCGTTGACGGTCTGATCTGTACGACCCACAGACAAAGTCACTAACTGCCACCTTGACCCAACTTGGATCCGTTGATTCTGGCTACAAAAGCGATATGCAACTGTTGCTGCTCCTATCAAAATATACAGTGCAAGGGGTTTTATACGATCAGCTAAGAATCTTCCAGAATATACTTCTTTTCATCATAATTCATTCCCTGCACCGTTCGCGATTAGAGCACGCATTTCACACATAGAATATCGCATGGCAGCAATTAATTTTCTCAATAACAAAATAGCCAACTATGCTGTTTTTCTAACATAGCGCGTTCCGCACGGGCGCAAAACATTCGCTACTTTTATTAATTATAAACCAAATTAATTTATTCTGATTCTCTCCCCTTGACTACCGTAACTTTTAACCTCTATGTACAGGCTGATGATTAAACTATATACATAGGCGCGCGACTGCAAACTGCGTAGCGTGACACAGCACCCCACCAAGACGAAAACTAACAGTTTTAGTTCCTAACAAACACGCTACTCAGTCCTGCTCAAGAAATCAGCTGGTACATTTTCCTTCCCTGGAATACTCTCCACTATCAGATCGAAAGGTTGGAGTTGAAGTGCCCACCTCATGAGTCTACAATTCGTAGTCTTTGCTTGCTGCAGGTATTGCAAAGGTCTGTGGTCGGTCTGCACAATGACTGTCCGATCGTACAGGTACTGCTTGAACTTTTGTACGCCCCAAACCAATGCTAAACATTCCTTCTCTATGGTGGAATAGTTCCTCTCTGCTTGGTTTAGCTTCTTGCTGGCACATGTGATTGGCTGTAAACCCAAACCTTGGTCTTGGCACAGAATCGCCCCTATTCCAATCTCTGATGCGTCAGTCTGTAGCACTAATGGTTTCTCCATGTCTGGCATACAGCATACAGGTTTGGAACATATGCGGTTTTTGAGCGTCTGGAACGCTACTTCACAAGCGTCGGACCACTGTACGGGACCTGATTTGCCTCCCTTGGTTAAGTCAGTCAGCGGCACCGCTATCGCAGCAAAATTCGGCACAAACTTCCGATAATATCCTGCTAATCCAAGGAATGACCTGACCTGTTTCTTGGTAGTGGGACGTGGTGCATTCTGGATCTTGTCCATCTTTCCTTGTTCCGGCTGCACTTTGCCTTCCCCCACTATGTGTCTCAAAGACTCAAGTTTGCGCTTGGAACGCTTCCTACCACCAAATGGAAATCTGACTGCTTTGTCTTTCTTCTTTACTGCCACAATCGGCGAACTGACTGGTGAAACTGCCCGCTCGATCGCTCCCATGACCAACAAAGTCCCAATCTCTGTCCTGATAGTTTCTACCTTCGAATGACGCAAAGGTTTTATAGGCCCTACAATATCAACTGCAACTCTCTGAAACGGTTCATCAACTAGAGGTAGTTTCTGCAGCGGAACTTTTGCTACCCTACCCCTGGGAACTGTTTTCTGGCATTCGGGACATGATTCGCAGAATCGCCTAACATCCCCGCACATTCCTGGCCAATAGAACACCCCCCATATCCTCTCACGTGTCCTCTTTCCACCTAAGTGTCCCGCCATCGGAGGGTCGTGCGCCAGGCGCATCACCTCTCCTCTTAGCTTGCTAGGCACGACTAGCTGCGTTAGCTCTTCTTCCCCCTGATGGTGTACCCTGTACAAATTGCCCTTCTTTTTGAAGAAGATAACCATCGCCTTGCCTGACTTGAGTTTCGTCCCTTGCTTCTCGCACTCTCTAGCTCTAACTAAAGTGGGATCTTCTTCCTGCAACTTGGCTAACTGATCGGGCGTCACATCGAGTTGGAATGGCTTCGGAATCGGCAGTGCTTTCTCCTGCTTCCCTTCTGCTTTGGCCTGTGCCCTGGTCTGAACGGCGGCTATCGCACACTCTAACCCATCTACAGCCACGGGACTTCGATAGCCTCCCTTGAAGGTAACCCAGTTGCCTAGAATCACATCAGGTACAACTTGCTCGATGACGATCAATTCTACTGTACCCTTCACGAAAGCTGAGTCTACTTCTACGTACGCTGTAGGATACTTCCCTGACTTGACCTGATCAGCGAACATGACCTCGATCTCTCTACCGGTCATATCCTCAGGGCGCACCCACTTGGCTGCCACTGCCCCCACCTCGGCACCAGTATCTCTCAGAATCTTCACAGGCTGACCCCTGACTGTTCCCATGCTCCACGGGTTGTACGGCTGAATGGTACTAAAACTAGTCCTAGTCATTTCCGAGTGAATCGGTCCTGAATCCGGACTGACAGTGATACGTAGCAACTGTTTCGGACTACGGCACTCCCTCGCTACGTGACCTAGCTTCCCGCACCTGAAACACTTCACAGGACGTTTCTCCCCGCTAGGTTCCCTCCTCTTATCCTCTTCACCCCTGTTGCCACTAGGACCACTCCTCGCTGCCCCTACGGGTTGACTGACAGCACGGTTACCCCCCTTGTATGGCACGCTACCGAACACTGGCCTGTTACTCACTGTCCGTTTCGCATCTACATGTAACTGGGCAATCTCAGCTGCTTGCTCGCCATTCTCAGGCTGCCTCTCCCTCACAAACAGTTCTAACTCAGGGTTCATCACTGACAACAACTGCTCAGTCAGAAAGACATCAAGCACTACGCCCGCATCATCTATATCTTTCTTAGCCAAAGAAAACCATCTCTTCACTAAGACTTGTACTCTACTCAAGTACTGCGGAAAAGTCTCTGTGCCTTCTTTCCTACTCCCCCTGAACTGCTTGCGGTAGTAGTCAGCATCTCTCCTAAAACGTTTCAGAAGAGCCCCCCTGACCACTTCGAAATCGACTATCTGCTCTGGAGTTAACTTTCAGATACATCTCTCTTGCCTCCCCTGACAACAACGGTGACAACCTAGCCGACCACGTCTCTTCCTTCCATTTCTGCGTTCTAGCTATTTGTTCAAAGTGCTGAAGATAGCTCTCAATATCCTCTTTACCATCAAATGGTTGGACCTTGATCTTGTAGCTATCAGGCTGAACTCTATCCCTCCTACGTTGGGCTTCTAGTTCTTTCTCTTGCTCCAACTGTTGCCTAAGCCTTTCTCTGTCGTCCTCCCGAGCCTGCTCTCTAGCTGTACGTTCCTCTTGCAAACGCAACTCGACATTCTCTCGTTCGGAGTCTATTTTCTTTTCTAAGAGCTTCAGTTCTCTGGCTTTGTCCTTCCTCTCCTGTTCTAGCCTTCTTTCTACTATGGCTAAATCTTCTGCCCTCCTCTTCTCCGCTCGAGCCATGTCACGTCCCAACTGCCTCAACAGTGGTTCGACATGTGTGCTCTTTCACACGAGAAAAAAAACCCAACACCTAAATAAACTCTAAAAGACAAAACCAGAAGTAACAAGACAATTTCTTTATTTCACACTCATTCGCACAAAAAATTAACTCCCTTTATCCCACTTCCCAACCAACCAACCCTCAATCCCACTAATAAAACCCCAAACTAATACATAAACAATTCGCTCAAAATAATAATGATAATTAAATCAAAATGGAAAATGACTAACTACAAAATGTACAAGAGAATTATAATAATTATGGCTGAAACAGCTTACTGCCAACAAGGTAAATATACAGTAAGCAACTGCTTTAAATCTTTATAAATATTCAAACTTTGTTCCACTTAAACTTCAAATAGATACAACAAGTCTTTTATATTATATAAAATGAATAAGAAAATTTATCTTTTAAGCAAAATAGAATTTATAAGAAATTAATCTAAATTACTAATTAACTAATATCTGGCGAAATAATTCCCCCAGACAAAACTATACAATCACAGGGTTACTTAATCTAGTAGATAATATTACTCAACAACGTTTATCAATCAATTCAAATTAAATATATCTCAATGTGCTGTAATTTATAATTTATCACATGTAAAACAATTATCGTTCCTCACAACAGATTATCATTGGTTATAGTTATTTGTTGTGTGTGGTGGAGTGTGTGTGCGTGTGCTTTATAAACGAAATAAAGTTCCCTGGGCGAATACCAGAACCTTCGCAACCGAGGTTGACACACGGAAAACGCGGCGTAATAGGCCGAGGCACACAAGCTTCACACCAGCAAGGTTTCAGCACACCATCAATGGTCTGCTCTAGGGTTTTGGTGTTGTATTTGTTGGTACATCTAGAACAATACATACAAAAATACGCAACCATTAATAATTATATTACAAAATACTGCACAAGCATCCCGCTATCGGAATGGTTGTCTCCCTTTCAACATCCTTACTCATCCTCCCTGTCATTACTCCTGTCATCGCGTATATACATTCACAATCACCTCCTTTCTGTCATCTCTTCGCTACATAACAGCGAATTCTTTTATATCAATTTATAATTATTTAATTTATAATACATTTTAGAAAATTCTCTCTCTCTCTCTCTCTATTGCTAGGTATTTATGCAGCAAACAGTATGAAACATAAAATAGAATTTAAG
The DNA here is from genome assembly GCA_036898135.1 of Oncomelania hupensis. NCBI lineage: Eukaryota > Metazoa > Mollusca > Gastropoda > Littorinimorpha > Pomatiopsidae > Oncomelania > Oncomelania hupensis. Next base: position 13,337 of record JBAHVR010000173.1, read on the forward strand.
AAAACGTAATTAACTAACCATTCACACCGCATGCATAACCCAGACCCCCGAACGCTATGGCCAACTGAGGAATTGAGGTAAAAAACTTACGGCTACCAGTGGATTCTCCGGCCTGTAGACAAAGACACACGAACGACGGGACAAACACACAGGCACAGATGGTTAGGCAAGGTGATTACACAGGCATAAGAAGTCCTAGACGGAGTCACAGGTCACCCGACGTTATACGTAGATAACTCAGATTTCACCGAGAATACACAGTAGGTATTCTAAACAGCTTAGAAAAGTTTTAGTTAAACAAACACTTCCAAAGTGTTCCCAAAACAATCCTCCTCTTCCGTTAATAGGCTCTTTTTCGTTGACGGTCTGATCTGTACGACCCACAGACAAAGTCACTAACTGGCACCTTGACCCCACTCGGATCTGTTGGTTCTAGCTACAAGAGCTATATGCAACTGTTGCTGCTCCTATCAAAATATACAGTGCAAGGGGTTTTATACGATCAGCTAAGAATCTTCCAGAATATACTTCTTTTAATCATAATTCATTCCCTGCACCGTTCGCGATTAGAGCACGCATTTCACACATAGAATATCGCATGGCAGCAATTAATCTTCTCAATAACAAAATAGCCAACTATGCTGTTTTTTCTAACATAGTGCGTATCGCACGGGCGCAAAACATTCGCTACTTTTATTAATTATAAACTAAATTAATTTATTCTGATTCTCTCCCCTTGACTACCGTAACTTTTAACCTCTATGTACAGGCTGATGATTAAACTATATACATAGGCGCGCGACTGCAAAACCCGATTGTTGTTCTGAACCAGTTCCCAATGGCGCTGTTGCGGAGGACTTCACTGGTAGCCTTATCATATAGATTTTGGATTACTTTAATAATGTTGGGGCTGATGTTGTACATTCTCATGGTTGCCCACAGAGCTGCATGCCAGGCTCGGTCAAACACTTTCTTGAAGTCTACACATGATATAGATGTTGCTGGTGCTGTAGGTATTTCTCATATATTATTCTGAGGTTGAAAATCTGCTCAGTGGTACCTCGCCCTGCCCTGAATCCTCCTTTTTCTTCAGCTATGATTTGTACAGCTTGGGGTTTCAACCTGTTGAGTATTATTTTCAGGAGGACCTTGCTGGGATGGCTTATGAGGCTGATGGTGGGGTGGTTGTGACACTCCTGAAGCTTATCCTTTTGGGGAAGAGTGATGACAAGTGTCCGTGGTGCACGCCACTCCCCACTGTGCCAGATCTTGTTACAGATAATGGTGAGGGCGTCAATCATCGCTTCTCCTCCGGCTTGAAGAAATTCTGCGAGTATGTTGTCAACTCCCGCTGATTTTCCCTTCTTCAGCAATTTCACTGCTGCCTCGACTTCTTCTCGGAGAATTGGGAGACTTTCTTCTTCTTTCTCTGTTATGGGGATATGATAGAACTCCGTTCGGTGTGGTTGTAAAGGTCAGAGCAGTGCTCTGTCCATCTATCCAAGACTTCTTGGTCTTCTGTAAGGAACAAGCCATGAATGCTTTGGCTCGTGGAGACCTTGGGTTGTTTAATACTTGTCAGCTGCTTCACAGTCTGGTAGACCTTCGTGTTGTTGTTCAGACTGTTTTCTAGTTCCTGGCATTGATCTTCTATGCAGTTCTCCTTTGCTGTGAACATGCCTTTTCGGATGTCACTGTTGATTTCTCTGTAGTCATTAGCTCCCTGTGAGGTGTTCTTTTTCCTGTTTATCTCTCTTCGTTGGTCACACAGATCCAAACGTTCACGATCCATCGGTTTTTTTCTTTGGGTGGTGCTTTCCAAGACTTTAGTGGCGGCATCTGTCACTGCTGAGTTGAAGGTGGTGATCACGTCATGAACTCCCAAAATGAGCAGTGGTGCAAATTTCCCTTCAATTGTGGCTTGGAATATTTCTGCCACTTCCGGGTCTTGACACCCATACGCGTATGCATGTCGCGGGTTTATTAAACGTTGACGCTTCTTTTTTGTTGTTTTTGTCTGTCTGTTTGTTAAATACTTGTTATCGATGTTATTGTTCTTGTTACAACCAAACAAACGCCTAAGACTAGACAGATCTCAAGAACAATGGCGTCAAATGGAATCTGAAAAATCGGGTTCAAGGACTGAAGTATGAGATTCCAAGGGCTACGGTAATTTATTTTACCTCTCTTTTTGTTTTCTGTCCGTTCTGAAGAGAGGGACATTTAAATGTCGTCGTCTCTGTCTCCACTCCCCCCCTTCCCTCAATAATTCCGTCCCTACCCCCCCCCCCCCCTCCCTCAATACGTCTTCGTTTTGTTCTTTTTGGGTTGAGCGGCCACAATCAGTACGTTGATTCATTTGCTGGTATTGGTTGTTACCTTTCTGCTGTTTGGTATCTATTTTATGTAACAGCAATGTAAGCAGTGAAAACAACTATAGAAGATTCCCATTATTATTTAACTATTTCAAAAGCCTTAATGATGTGCCTTCAAGAAAACTCTACTGGTATTTTTATTACCTTTAATATCTTTAAGAGAATTGCCGGTAAATTGTAAATAACCCTTCACCTGGAAGCCCATTCCGACGAACTTTTTTTGTTGGCGCCACAAAATCTTTGGGACTCATAATCCGAGAGAGAGAGAGAGAGAGAGAGAGAGAGAGAGAGAGAGAGAGAGAGAGAGAGAGAGAGAGACTTTAAGACCTCAGGACTTTAAGAATTTATTCTAATATAAGGCCTATGCCCCTAATTGAAGGGGGGTATATAAAGGTACATATTAATGCAAATGTTCAACTGTTCAAATGCCAGAGAACAAAACAGAAACAAAACAAAGACAACGTTTTCATTCCATTGCAGTTTCTCGCGCTTTGAATGCTTTATACAGGAATATGCAGAGAGAGAGAGAGAGAAAGAGAGAGAGAGAGAATCACAGTCGCACACAACTGCAGTACTTTAACTGCTTGCCAAGCACGAATCTCTATAATAAATTATTGTCAGTGGTAATAATGCATAATTAAGCTTTTTCGTCGCTGCAGCGAAATGTAAGTGCCTAGAAGAAATACCTGCTTTCTGTTAACAAGGATAGTGTTACACAATTAACGACACCAATACAAGGCGAGGAAATGATGCACTGTATGTCGATGTCTCACAGTAAAGGTCAGCACTGGGACAAAATAAACCATGTAATGTAGTTCAGTGGATAATAGAGGGTGGGGGTGAGAGGAACGTGTGGGTGAGTGCAGTGTTGGTGAGGGAGAGTTAAGAGGGTGGAGACGGGGGTAGGTGCGGTGGAACTGCTTGTCAGCAATGGACGTGACTTTTTTCTTATCAGCAGCTTTGATTGATAGGCTACATGCAGTCGGACGCATGATACTTGAAGAGCATACTAAAATGGATACATGTAGTATTTATAATGATAATGTAGGCTAAGTTATCGATTCAAATTTCGCAGAAGCGGAAATGCTACTAAACGGGACTTACAATTCATTATTGTTTAACCCGACTATTAACAATAAAGACATTTAGTGTAGTGAGTTTGAAAACACGCACACACACACACACCTGATGTTAGAAGAAAAAGATGGATGGAGACGATTGAGCTATGGAATTCTCTTTGTACATTTTTTAACACACATTTTGGATACACAATCTTTGGAAACACCTTGCATTTAATTATAGAAAGCAGTCAAATTATAAAAACCAAGTTTTCAAGCAAATCCTGGAATCTCTAAATAATAAAAATTGCAGTCCTTAAACCATGAATTGTTTACGTAAATAATGCATTGTTTAACAACCTTCTAAATAATACACTATTTCGCAAATTCTGCTAAATAATTCATTATATAGGTAAACAATTCCTTATTTAGCGACAATTCGTTATTTAGCGACAATGCCTTATTTACCTTTATCATGATTTATTTACGTTAACAATGTATTGTTTATGTAAATAATAATTTATTTAGTGAGAAAATATATTATTTATAGAAATCATACATTGTTTGTAAACAAATTATTATTTAGAAAATATACTTCTATATAAAGATTGTTTAACTGAGATTGCAAAAAAAAAAAAAAAAAAAAAAAACACACCGAATAAAAATCGCTAATAAATATTTTGCAAAGGGAATTCCATATAGATCGAAATGTGAAATACTGTGTATAATGCTCTCTCTCTCTTCCCTCTCTCTTTTCTCTCTCTCTCTCTCTCTCTCTCTCTCTCTCTCTCTCTCTCTCTCTCTCTCTCTCTCTCTCTCTCTCTCTCTGTATCAGTCTGTATCTCTCTCTCTTCTCTCCCTCTTTCTCTGTCTGCATCTGCATGTCTTTCTCTTTTTCTGTCTCGCTCTTTATGTTTCTCTGTCTTTCTTCCATATCTCTCTATCCGTATCTCTCTCTCTGTCTTTCTCTATCTCTTTTTGTTTTTCTCTGTTGTTTTTTTATGTATTTATGGATGACAGAGGCATGGAGAGAGAGAGAGAGAGAGAGAGAGAGAGAGAGAGAGAGAGAGAGAGAGAGAGAGAGATGAGGGTAGTGAAATACAAAGGGGAGAGAGAGAGAGAGAGAGAGAGAGAGAGAGAGAGAGAGAGAGAGAGAGAGAGAGAGAGAGAGAGAGAGAGAGAGAGAGAGAGAGAGAGAGAGAATAGGGTGGCTAAATACAGAGAGAGACACACAGAGAAACACACACAGACAGATAAACAAACCAACGACCGATAACATCAATAATCAAACAGAGAGGGTAGGCAACAGGTAAACTGTGTTACTGAAAGCTTCCACCGCCAATTAGAAGCAACATTTTCAAATCGTAAGACGACGAAGACCACCACTTTTTGTGCTTTGCACTCGCCGCGAACCTGATGAACGAACGAATAATTGCTGTTATTCCTTCCAGACTTTCTTTCCAACGATTTGGTTTTTTTTTTCTTTAGGAGAACAGCTACGCTAATTGTGCAACGTTCCCGTACAATTGCTTCATGGACTACTTTGTCAGCTTAGGGAAATCACACAGCGTAACTGAGACGCGCCGAGAATTCTCACAAGTATTCCTAGGCAAACAAACGTAAGCCTCTGCGAGTCTCCGCTACGCTGAGGTGTGAGGAGACCTAACAAACAGGCTGAAAAAAAGCGTGTTTGATTTTATTGTGATAAGGAAATCCATCAAGAAAATCAAATAGTTTCAGCCGCCAAGTTTTCTAGAGATTGTGTGTCGCTTCCTCGTGTAATTTTTAAAGGACTACGGACAACATCGGATACATAAGGGAAATAAACGATGCCGCAAAGCAGTAGTAGCTTATAAAAAATGTATATGAACATCCACACAGCTTATTAAAAAAGAATTCAGCGTTTCCTTTGCTTTGGTATGTTTTATATCAATAGTTTTGTCAGGTTAGGAAAATATGCATCATTTTCTGAAAGCCTTTCATAGGTTAGGTCGATATAAAGTCTAACTACCACTTGGAGCCAACCCTACCCCCCGCCCCCTCTCCACTCCCGCAATTACAAATAACAACAACAACAGCAACAACAACAATAACAACAACAACAAAAACCACCACCCCACCCACACCCACTCTCCCTCTCTCTGAGTCTCTCTCTTTCTCTCCTTCCCTCTCTCTCTTTCTCTCTCTCCCTCTCTCCCTCCCTCCCTCTCTCTCTCTCTCTCTCTCTCTCACTTTCTGACATGTTAAACCGTTTTCCGCCTATAATCGGAATGGAAAAATAATAATCTGGAAATGTAGCAAAACCAAACTTTGTTGTTTTGTTGTTGAAATGTTCGTCATTATCACAGGCGCGTCTCTCTTTGGTTATCTATATAATCCAAGAGGCGTCACAGGCACAGGCGCTCACGTGTCCAGATACAAGCGCCTGTGGTCATTATGTAGCAGAGACCTACCACACTTAATTCCGCTACACCACAGCATTAGTCCATTCCATTGACAGGTCATCATTCTAAAAGACATAAACAGTCTGGAACGGACCGAACCCGGACCTCGCAGAAGAAACCGCTCATGTAAGTAAAACTACATAGCTTACGTCAAGATAAGGCCAGATGGATGGGAAAAAGTGCGGATAGATGTAAATTACTTCTGACGTGGTGGACAATCATTATACAAAACTGACTGAGAGGTGTGGTTACTGGCCAGCATTTGAAATGTGGGTGAACTTTGCTGCCGCACGTTTGACGTGTATCCATCATTCTTCTATCTGTTCCTGCCCTGCTCTGGCCATCGTGCAAGATTGAAGGTATCATTATCCGTGGTCGTTATCTTCTTTCCTCTCTACCTTTTTCTTCAGCTCCATTATCATTACCACAACAACGCTATCAGCGACACTCTCCACATGGTCATTGACATCATCATTAAGTAAAACAGGTACCTTGACACGGTTGTGATGTGGTCAAACGGCTTGAGAGAAACTGGTCTTAGGAGACAACTTCTTCAGTGGGCTAAGACGTTAGTTTACATCTTCAGTTTCATCGTTATCACCACCACCACCGCTAATAATGTCATTATCTTCTTCCACACAAACACTATCGACATTATTATATATAATCGTCATCAGAACATATGAGGATTAACGCCTACACCCATCATTGGCGACATGACAGAGGTGGATAACCCGGGGTAGGGATCAAAATCAACATCGAACCACCAAAGCAATCATACTTCGAAAATGGACAGTGAAAAATGGTTACTTTTTATATCGCCCACCGTGGGATTCAATCCTTGTCACTGGTATGCCAGGGGAACGCTCTACCACTTGAGCTACAACGGTGGGACAATCGTCATCAGCATTACCCTCTTCTTTTTAGCCGAACTACATCATTTAAAAAAAACTCGCCTCTTCTCTCAGTACACTGTCACAATCCAGCGCTGCCGATTAAAGATTCCACTTTCTCGCCGGTCGTAATAAAGGGCCGTCTGTTTGAAGACTCAGATCTTCTTCCCTTTGAACAGTGTTTTAATATCTGTTTTGAACACTGCTTCTGTCTTCTCTCCTTTCACATGCGACATGAGCATAAACAATCAGGATAATCAGCGCTGTACAAGCATACCACTACAATCATCGCTGTCGTCATACAAAAATCATTATTAATCCCAAAATGAGAAATTAACGTAATGATGAATCACTGTCATACCGCCGTAAGTATTGCCCAAGGTTCGGACAGAAAGACGCAAGACATATAACATTTTATTCGTCCAAAAGATTAGGTTGGAAAAGTTTTCCCGGCCATACGAAGTAAACAAAAACAGTAAAGAGAATAACAATCGACAACAAAATGTAAGCGAAGTTTTGAAAACCCGATTCACTGAGAAAGCATCTACACACACGACACAGATAAACGCATCATGACCAGTCTTTCCCATATAAACAAGCTAATTCAAACATTTCATTGAAACCAAATTGTCCGCCATGTGTCTATGCTTGAATCCGATCCTTGTTGAGCGCCTCACTTATTTATAATCATTGTATAAGCAGTGAGCCACCGCGATAACCACTAGGCCAGTTTGTTTTAAACCAAGCTATTTTTGCCACCTTAAATGGAAGTGTCGGAGCCAGGCAAATGAAGCAATCGAGCGTTCCCATATTAAATGACAGCCAGTTAATTTGGAACAGCGGCGATTGAATCGAAATTTGACAGGCAAGCTTGATTGGGTTAGTAAATGTGTATAGATAAGCAACGGTGTACATGCAGCTGATAAAACACTTGATATAGAATGATTTCCTTATATTACATTGAGAGAACAAATAAAGACATGTACACTCTGAATAGTTATTTGTGTACGTGTATTCTGTTTTGGATCCAGGTCATTCAGAAGTGCTCCATCGACTCTTCGGAATATAAACAATTAGGATTTGAATAGCTTTAGTAACTTCTTATGTCGAATATCAACATTGAGAGCTACGTCTTTCAAATTTATTAAATAAAGCTTGTACAATTTCCAGCGCCCCGAGTATTTCTGTGTGGCATGGATTTGCGCGCGGTGCATGTAACGCTAAATTGGACTGGATTAGACTGTGCAAAGAAATTAGAATGGGTCAAGCACGTTCATTGGGATGATCTATTTCAAGGCTATATAATATACAGCTTAGAATCACTCTTGCTAACTCATCGACTTGTGTTGAAAGTTTCGTGGGGCGATCAGTGTTGAAAGGCTTGGAGAATCAGTACAGTACGCCATGTGGATCACCCCCTTAAATTGGAAAGAGCGTTAGTTTAACATTTTAAAGGCAGCAGCGAACACGATCGCAGTGGGCTTATTGAAGTTTGGGTTTCCTTTGAACATGAAACATAATAGGCTCTCAGACATAACATAATGGATCTCCTTTTACAAGGTGTATTACAATGAAATCTTCAATGCACTCATGCGAACTTTAGGGAAATACCCTGGCATTATTGAATGAATGAACATTGAAGTTTAACATCCTCACCCACCATTGGAGATACGGCAGAAGGCCTGGCAAGATTGTATTTGATGAGCGTATCTTTTATTTATAGATATAAGAACCATCACTACATGCAGACCTACGGAAAATGGACGAGGAATGACAACATCTACTTTAGGGTAATTTACAATGAGTGATTCCTACGGGAGATCTCGAGTGATTGTGTATCCACCTACTGTTTAGGAAATGGCCCCCTAATCGTCGCTTGCCAGAAATCCCCTTGGACTCATTTTCCTCTCATTTAGATGGCGTGTTTAGCCGCCTGGTCACCACAAGCCCCCGACCACTGGAGGCTGGCAGTCAATGGCAAGTGCTAGTGAGTGTGGTACTATAACTTTTCAATGGTACTAGTTCCAGGCATTCAATGCGTCTAATGCCGCTACTAGGTCTCTCCACTAAAGCACCTATTCAAGTCCCGTGTCTTAAACACTGGACACTTTACCCGCTGAAAGCGTTGGGCGGTCAGCACTGGAGTGCAATAACATTAGCCTCCAATCAGTTGCCACTGTACTGTGCGCACTTGACATTCAGTGGTCTGGGGCCTTGATAGGTCGCGGTGTAGATGGACACGAAATGATCATTTCTTGACCGTTCGATTCAGGCGGTGCGCTACACTTGGCCAAACTACACGTCGCCACAAACCTTAACGCCTAAGATAAGAAGTTTTCTTTCTATTAAATCGTGAATTTCGTTAGTTTTTTCACAATTCAAGACAGCGAATACTTGTGAACTAAATCAGTCATTTTGGGGCGAATTGAGCAGAGTGAGTTTTGGCGAGATGTCCTAATTCGGGTCTTGGGGGAGGAATCGTCGGTGCTGAGAGTGAACATCAAAGGTTTGGCGAAGCATGGCGCACTCGATTCAGGAGATGACATCCAAAGCGCGGCGTTTTGATACAAGTCGGAGAATACAACTTCTATTGACGGAAATGGGATTTAAGAAGTCGAGGAGTTGACCATTCTTTTTCAAAATTCAGTCACAAAAATACATCCTGTGCTTTGGGGTTCTAAGAAGTCGCGGTATTGTTGGACACACACAGTCGACGTAAATTGACCTTTTTTCTTTTCTTTGCCCTCTAATTATTTGTTTTTATTTGAATTCATGTGATCTTTTCCCCCTTCTTTTCTACTACTATTCAGGTGGAAATTTGCTTAACAACAACAATAACAACAATAATAATAATAATAATAATAATAATAATAATAATAATAATAATAATAATAATAATAATAATAATAATAATAATAATAGAATAATCAACACCCGCTTTTTAATTGATTATTGATGTATTTAGGTGAAAGAGAGAGAGAGAGAGAGAGAGAGAGAGAGAGAGAGAGAGAGAGAGAGAGAGAGAGTTTCACATTTCGTGTTATTATTGGATAATATAATGTTGTCTTGTATATTATTGTATTTCCGCCGCGAACCTGATGTCAGCAGCCGCAGCACCAAGCTATAACAGGATCCCAATCATTTTGTTCATGACTGCTAAAGACAACACTCACCCAACAACCTCCACTCGCTCTCCACCACAGTAAAAGTATACATCAAATCCACTGGAGAGGGATGTGAGGAGGAGATTAATAACTGATATTTACATGTATTAGCGGAAGACAAAGGTCAAAACCGCGTAGTTTGCAGTAAAGGTTACTCTGTTTGGACCAACCTATCGAAACACTAACGGATCTATAGAATTGACATTTCTGAGCTTCTATTGCCACATTATGATCTGTCATCAGGTATCAATTGTCCACGACTGAGACTATTTTATGAGGAAGCAAGGATGGTCACCAGAAACTAAACCCAAGAACATTTCTGTGCCACAACCAAACGACCCCAACTTTCTTCCTCTTTATCTAGTTGTTCTTGTTGTTGTTGGTCTTCTTCTTCTTTATCATCATCATCTTCTTCTTTTTCTTCTTCCGTTCATCGTTTCTTCCTCATCATTTTTGTTGGTCGTGGATATGTAATAACTGATCACGATGACAGATCACAATGATCAAACAAAAACTCGAGACATTGCTATCGTATCTATTAGTGTTCGGATAGTTTGGTCCATAATGTAGCCCTTACTGCATACTATGATTTTCACGATGCCCACCGCTAATAAATATAATTTAATCATCTCCAGTCCAATCCAATGTTCAAGTGTATGGCGCACAACTCCATTTCGCAGAGACATGCTCAGGGCACACTGCCATCCTTTCGCCTGTCACATGGTCGCTCTTTTCTTCTTTAAAACGATCTGAAGCATTATGTAATAGCTAGATGCCAATTAATCGTCTTTTTCTTATCCTCATGCTTCTCCTTCTCATTCTGCTTCTTTTCCTTTACTCCGTCTTTTGTTGTCACCATCACGTGTGCTAAGTGACGACGAATATTGAGCTGTGTTCATCCACTGTATCTGTTGCGACAGACCGTCCGGCCCGGCTCTTGCTTCAGGCTCTTACTGTATGTCCACTCTCGAAGCTCGCGGCTCAATCTTGCCCTTCAGTGGTCAATTTCCGTTCCATCTCTTCTTCGTCCTGACCCCAAGACCCGGTTGGCTTGCACTAACCTGCACCTGTCTCCAGCCCAAAATTGCTTGTGTACTGATGCTTCCCGTGATATGTGGATATTCTATCGTTTTGGGATGTATTCCTTTGGTTTTGCATTATACTATGCTTCGCTTCTTTGTGTGACATTCGATTGATGGACGCGCTAACTCGTCTATGTATGAATGAATGGGTGATTTAATGAATTAATCAATTAATGAATCAATGAATCAAATAATCAATAAATCAATCGATACAAGTTTTAACATAGTTTCACTTTAAAACGTAATAAGTGACCCCAAGAAATCAAACCAATTTTGCATATAGTTATAGAGCTATTAGAGTTTGCTGATCACGTTTGCAAACTATAACTCGTCTACCTCGTCATCAAATTGTTTGCATGCGGGAGCATGTTAGGTGTTAACTGTATTTCGTTTGATTACGAGTGATGTAGTTATTTTATAATAGTATCTCCGTCTCTTTCTGACTCTGTCTGTCTGTCTCTACCTATCTCTGTCTCTGCTCTGTCTCTGTCTGTCTATATCCTTTTATATATTCCATCCCAATTTTATTTTTAGAATGTTGATGCCGTTCTTGGTTGTTGTTTTTTTGAGTATGCTATTACTTACCCATCTCCCGCCACTTTCTTTGTAGATTTAGCAACCCGCTACCCCATCCAACAACGTTGTCAGCAACCCGCTACCCCATTCAACAACGTTGTCATCAACCCGGTACCCCATTCAACAACGTTGTCAGCAACCCGGTACCCCATCCAACAACGTTGTCAGCAACCCTGTACCTCATTCAACAACGTTGTCAGCAACCCGATACTCCATCCAACAACGTTGTCAGCAACCCGATACCCCATCCAACAACGTTGTCAGCAACCCGGTACCCCATCCAACAACGTTGTCAGCAACCCGGTACCCCATTCAACAACGTTGTCAGCAACCGGTACCCCATCCAACAACGTTGTCAGCAACCCGCTACCCCATTCAACAACGTTGTAAGCAACCCGGTACCCCATCCAACAACGTTGTCAGCAACCCTGTACCCCATTCAACAACGTTGTCAGCAAACAGCTTTTGACACTGTCTTTATACTGATAATAGGCCTGACACTTTGTGAGCTACAGTCAGCAGTTTGGTGGAGAGAGGTGTACAATGGTCAGTCAATACAGATCTGTCTGATCTGTTGGCCGTACAGTAGCCAGCGGTCAAGTGATCCCTCTTTCCATCTCCAGGGCCCGCAACCTTAGAACAGACGAGAATCGGAGACGTAAGACGTTCGATCGCGAGTGTTAGTCACGAACACGCTTGGAGAGGGCAGGACAGGGGGTAATGTTAGTGAGATGGAGAATAGAGAGGGAGGGAGAAGAGGAGATGGGAGATAGAGAGAGGATGAGGATGGGGTGTGGTAATGGCTAGTGTATTGTCAGAATTTCTTATGTACTATTCCAATACCTCGTGTTAACTAAGAAATAACTTTCATGAAATACTACTACTACTACTACTACTACTACTACTACTACTACTACTACTACTACTACTACTACTACTACTACTATTATTATTATTATTATTATTATTATTATTATTATTATTAAAAATAATAAAAATATAATTAAAAAAATTGTAATCATCATCATAATCATCATCATTATTATCATTATCATCATCATCATCATCGTCATAATAATAATAGCAATAGGTGTTATATAGTTAATTACAATGACTCACTTAGGAACAGCGGGTTGCACCTATTCTATGATTGATTGAATACACTGTCACTTGATCAGTTGTGATGCCGTAACGGTTCTTGATTTTCTTGTGTTTGTTGTTAATTGCCCATCCCCCACTGGTCCCTTTGTGGCTTTACGGTCACCTCTCCCCCTCCCCCCTCGACTAGGAGCCTTATTTGCTATTTGTTGTTATTGCTTTGTATGCAATGAAAGTACAACATTCCGAAGTTCAAGTTTACAAATGAATCTACATGCCATTCCTGTTTAATACCTTGGCTGATTTTTGATTTAATGGATTGAACTTACAATTCTTTACATCTTTTATCATACATATGCCTTACAGCAAATATAGGACTACAGTAATTATTGTAGAAACAACAGGACTCATTTGGGAACGCCGAGTTTGTAGTTACTTTTTTGTATTTCAAGACTTATCAGGAAATACTTTGACATTTCGGGGGGGGGGGGGTAGGGGGATAGGGGGGGGGAAGCAGAACGAGCCAAATGTCGGTCTGTCCGTCAGTCCTGTGGACGTCATATCTCAAGAACCACTGAACGGATTTTGACCAAAGTTCATAGGAACATCAACTAGGCTACAGTGGCCTGCCTTCTGTGCCATCATGTTTGCTCTACCGCAAAGGTCAAGGTCCTGGAGTCATTGTGTTGCTATACACGTTTTGCTCAATATCTCAAAAACGGTTAAAGCGATTTTGTTGAGTGTAGGTATTCGGGTGCTTCAAAGCACGGGCCATCCTTCAGGAGCAGTGCGGTTGTCGGGCTGTCGCCCCCAATGTTTCTTTTTCCTTCAAAACATACTGTTTGCCTTATCTCCAGAATAATGAACCCAAATTCATCAGTTTTACTTTTGCGGATACCTTAGCTACTATTAAGCATGTTAGATCTTTCGTACTTTTATTTTGTCTGTCACGTCCACTGTTTCAACAGTGGGTGCACAAGGGTATGCTTACCACACGAGACCAACCACCCCACAAACGAACATAGAGAACACCAGAAGGAACAATTACAACATTTTTATTTACACACAAAAATAAACTAACATTAAAAAAAATATATGTATAGACACGATCACACTTAATTATAATGAAAACAAAACTGGAAAACAAACAACAATAAATAAATAAGATAATGATTTTCTTTCGAGTCTTTCTTTCTTACAGTCTATACAATTTTGCAAATGGATGTAGAATCCTTAATTATTTAACTAATGATTTGCACAAGATATTAACTATAAACAATGCTTAATAATATTGTAAACAATAATAATGCTATTTTTTCAATGGCTACAAATGATACAAGAGAAAATGCCACGCTTCCTTAAGTAATTATACACGTGGCTTGGTACTGACGTGTTCTTTTACAGTTCATTTTGAGCACATTTATAGCGAATAAAAACTACAGCTTTCCGTTACGGATTTTCTAAGAGAGTCCCTCTGGATCACAGTCAGCGACCAGCATAGTTCCCTCAGATGCTCAAGTCCGTTGAGGTGCCAGGTTGTACAAAGGGCTCCCGTGTTGTTAAGGTCAAGGCCCATGCCACAAGACACACAGCAAACATGGTACAGTGATGGTGGAGGTGCCAGTACCAGTACACTAAGACATACACAAGAGGACATTATAGCATTATTAACCAACCAACATAAGAAAAATACCCACATACTCTCTTCTGCATCCTAGTGCACCTTACTACCCTTTTCCGTTCTATCCCTTATCAAGGTCATTCACAAATTACCTCCCTTTGTTATAATTGAATTGAACGAACCCTAATTATTTCCTTTTATTATATTTCGACAATTTAATTGTAGTCTATGAATTATTTTTCTTTTTACAACTGATCAAATTCAATTTATAAACTACATATCTTTTCTTAATCATTGACAAAAGATTCGTTTTCATTTATTTTTAACTTCTTGTAATAACGCTAGCAAACAATTCAAACTTTGTCATGCATAAATTATTTCTCTTCACAAATGTTGAAAAATAATTATCAAATATATATTATTTATATCCCTGCACACCAAATCCTACTTTTTTCACTAATATTTCCTTTTATTCAAAGTATAAGATATATACAAGTTGATACAAATACGCTTGCACCCGAGTAAAATGGCCACCTAGGGAGCGCTTTGCAGGTACTTACACTACCGGTGATTATCCTTGGTCCGAACAAGACGACAACACACAGACAAGAAAGGTCCGAGTGGTCACAATTGTGCATGCAGCTCTCTTCTTTCAAACTTTTTTTTTAAAAGTAAAATTAACGTCTCCGGACACAATAAGCGTATAGGGGATGATATTTCTTTCAAACAGGAAATCCGGGACGACTTGAACTGCCTCAAAGGACCGCCACAGAAGGACGACACCCTGCTTGAGATAGGCGGCAAGTGGACTGTTACTACGCCCCCCCCCCCCTCCTCCCCCCTCGAAACAACTGCTGGCACTAGAGTACTCCGCTGTTACAAATCCTCTCTGTGACTGACCAATTTTGCTCAGCAAAGCAGTTTATTTACTTATACTCTACAATTGAGTGCGCACATCGCTCACTGCAAAACTTGCATCGTACGAGATAATACACGCCTGACCTCATGTCCAGATAGCGGCAGTCTTGACCAAGTGTAGAGTGACGAAGCAACACTAACAAAACAATGCACGTATTCTAATTACACTATTGGCAAACTTAGCAATAAACTTCCATTTATTTTCTCTTCTCCACCTTCCGTCCTTTATAACAGGCTTAGAAAACCTATCATCACAGGTTTACAAAACCCGAATCGTAACATTGTCAAAGGTCAAGGTCATTGTCCTTCACCAGTTTTTAAACACGTTTTACTCTGTATCTAAAATTTGGCTGAGCCGACTTGAATAACTTTTTGCTTGCCGATAGTTCTGATAATGTCTTATAATTCCATGTGTTCCTATTTGCTTCCTTTGGACAACACCCAGCCACAACACAGCCAACATAATTAACATTTTGGAAAATGCCTAGGTGTGGAAAAACATTTGAATGGCTTGCCATCTTGTTTTTCTACATGATCATCCAGAGTCCTGAAACTCAAACCTTTTGTACTACTACTACTACTACTACTACTACTACTACTACTACTACTACTACTACTACTACTACTACTACTACTACTACTTATTATTATTATTATTATTATTATTATTATTATTATTATTATTATTATTATTATTATTATTATTATTATATTATTTATTATTATTATTATTATTATTATTATTATTATCATCATTGCACTGTCATACTAGCTTATTGTTTGGTGTTTCACAAAATGGCTCTCAGACAGAAAACAATTATAGGATCAGACGCTGTCATGCTGAATGAGAAAGTATTCCAATGACGAATAGAAAGGGTCTGTACATTTACACAGTGGCTTACTGGTCTCTAGTTGGTTCTAGATGTGAACACAGTGCTATCTTAGTTTGGTGTTTAGCAAAACTGTGTTTGCTCTCTTACTTCAGACTATTCGATTTTTTTCTCTGTACCTTTAGCTTACATTTATTTTGCTGTACATGTATATAAACCATTTTGACTGTATTTAATTTTATTGTTTCCCCACCGCTGACTACCACTATCTTCATAGTGAAGATTTTAGATTTTATTTCTGAATTGAACAAAATTAAGATTTTAGATTTTAGGGAAAACAAATCCAAAAGGTGCATTTCATTCAGAAGAATTAATTTCAACCAATTTGTATAGCAACTTTTGGATGGCACAGGCCTTCAAATAATTCATGCGAGGCAACTCTCCTATCAAGCAATGCAATTTATTTAGTAACGTCGAACGTCGATAGATAGCAACTTCGAACATGAAAAATACAGAGAACATCCATAGCTAAGCCATTTCCTTGAATGTGCGTTACATCAGATTTGAATTTGAAGTAATGTGGATTCCCTGCTGAAAATAATTGGGTTGGCAGTAGAATAAGGGGAAGGCATCATTTGGTTTGATTAAATAGATCCATCCTGCCTTCTTTCTAGGATTGTTTGTCAGCTTGATGGCTAGTTTGTTTGTTATTGAAGAACCGACACAAAAATTATAAGGAAGAGAAAATTCCGATTTTGGGGAGGAGGAGGAGGAGAGAGATAGAAAGAGAGGTGTTGTATAATATAAGTGTGTGTTTATTTGTGTGGGTAGATTTCTGTGGTGGGCATTCGTGTGTGCTAATATGTTTGGGAGGTTGAGGGAGGATTTGGGTGTGGGTGTGGGTGTGGGGTGGTGATGAGAGCAGTGAAGAAGGAAAATAGGGAGGGATCTGCATGTGTATGCGTGTGTGTGTATGTGTGTGAGTGTGTGTGTGTGTGTGTGTGTGTGAGTGCGCGCGCGCTCGCATGGACAAAAATTTAAATTAGGTTGTAGCAATTAGAGCCAAGATGACCACCTTTAATAAGATGTTTTTTTCCCGCCCATCACCTTGGCTGCTTTGTGCCAGCGATGGTTGAGCTTTGATGCCACGATATTCCCTATTATCAATTCAATCCGCAACGGGGAGTACTCTAATTTCCCTGATGAGTTTTACTGCGTCCTTGCAGTAAGTTCCTTTTGAGCGCCCGGTCAGGTATTGCTTTCTTCATGGTAAGATAACATCTTCCTCATTAATTTATTGGGCTGAAGAATTTTAGATATTTCTACAGAAGTATGAAAAGAGAACGATTGGAGTTTAAATGTCAAGCTTTAAAGTTCCCAACCTTTTCATTAGATCTTGGGCAGAGTAACTGTATAAGTCAATAAGGTTATACAGATGGGAAGTGGTAACGAGGGAAAGTAGAGTGAACATGGTTAAAGAGAGAGAAAGAGAGAGGGAGAGAGAAGGGGTGGGGGGTTACGGGTGGGGGTTGGTGGTGGTGGGTATGTTAGTTGTTGGAAACGGAAAAGGTCAGGTGAGCCATTGTCGTATTAGTAAAACGTTCGTAAGTGTAGAGGAAAACTACTTAGATGTTGGTGTGATTAGCTCGGACCGACAGTTGCTCGCTGGTTCTACGCTCGTAAAGCGTTAATTGCCTTCTTAATTGATTCATTTTTATCGCAGTAGATCCACGTAGAACGTTGGTTATGCTCAGCTGTAGGCAATTATATATGGTGCAGGCAGTAAACCCGTTTTGGAGCTGCAAATTAGACATACAATTATAATCTTGTCGACTAATTTGTGCATAATCATGTACCATAAACCATAACTATGCATAATGGTGACATCGAGATCCATGTAGACAAAATACCAATTAATTTAAAGTTATATATTGCATTTTAGTGATAATAAACGATGGTAATGATGCTGGTGGTGGTGATGATGATGATGATGATGATGGTAATGATGATGAGGACGATGATGATGATGATGATGATGATGATGATGATGATGATGATGATGATGTTGATTATTATTATTATTATTATTATTATTATTATTATTATTATTATTATTATTATTATTATTATTATTATTTGTGCATAATTATGATTATTTCCTTACAGCAAAAGGCTGCATAAAACGTGAAATAGGCAGCCTTTTTTCCCATTCCGCGTATTCGGCAAAAGGGCTACCGATTACGCGTAGCCATCATCAGTTGCGCCAAGTTCGGCACCTATATAACATAAAAGAAAACACATTAAAACGACAATATGTTATCCACTCAATTCGTTTATTTTTGTTTTGACAAATTGCAATTGGCAATGGCAGATTAAACCGTTATCTACGGTTGATGAAATTTTTGAATCGTTAAGTCTACTTTTTAACCACTGTTTGTCGGAAGGACAATATTCTAACTCAATCTCAGTCTGGATTTGTACATAGCGATTGTAGTATTATTCAACTAATTTGTATATATAATGATATATGCCTGGCCTATAACACGGGACAATAAACGCTTGTGATAGAGTATGGCATAAGGGATTATTAGCTAAACTAGTGTCATGAATAAAGGGGGTTGGGGGGATGAGGATTAGCTATTATTCCCCCGCGCTGTGTTGCCTCCCTTGTCTAGGCCAACTTGCGGCGACATTCAGGGAAATAATGCTGGGAATACTAAGGAATGATAGAAAGGTAAAAGGCCAGACGAGAAGAATACAAACTAAGCTAGTAGAGAATTTGAAACAAGGGGAAGTCAGATGTTATAATATAATACTAGTCAGTTTATTAAATAGATGTAGGTCAGGCGTATGAAGTAAGCTTAAGGCTGAGTCACTGGTAATTGTCTATAAGCGTCCAGAGTATCTTGGAGCTAATCTGGGTTGGCGGTCGGGGGGTACGAGGGCGATTGAGGACTGATGTCATCACAAGGCGGGGGAGTATCTGGATGCTTGTGCGTGGCTAGCCAGATTGTCTCAGGATTGTGGTGTGCGCTTGGTGCGCACTTAGCTGTAATAGTGTAGGGGCGGAGGTTGTCTCTCGGTTCTGGATGGCGATGGTGCAATGTTCCAGGCGTTTAGCGTCAGATGGCCAATGCAGGTCACTGGGTCGACTTCTTGAGTAACAGGGGGGCTGGTGCATGCGGCCTTCGTGGCTGACCGTTAGCAGTGGTTCGGTTCCTACGCTTCTCAGTGACAACCAGTGTGTCTGGGTTGCACGCAGCGGGTCTTGAGTCTCGTAGCAGCCGGTATAGGAGCCCGTTCTGTAACGAAGTATCGACTCAAGATCAGGGGTGTACACACGCTCTGGATGCTGCGCCGGTTAGCGCGCATGCCAATCAGATTTTCAAATTTGGACGCACCGGCCAAGAGTTGACCGGTTCGCTCCAACAGTCCAACAATTGCAACAATGGCTATGGGGCTTTGATGGAGTTTACTGGCGGCCGCTAATAAATAATAACTTCGGCGCCTTAAGATGGGGTGAGGGACAACAGGGGTAGGTATCTACACAATAAGAGCATGGAAAAAGCAAAGGGGATAATTACAGGACAATGGGGGTTGTAGGCCAGGTTGCTGTACTGGGGGACTTTAATCTAGGTGGTGGGACAACATGGCATGGGAGATTTATACAAGGGTCTAGCAGGGAACATACAGGTATAAATACAAACATGGCATGAACAGTAATCAAAATGCAGATACGAGAAACAAGGAATAAAATGCATATCTCAATCAACACATCAAGACAAACCACATACACGAACGTACATATCTACAGGACATACGAACATGTTGGGAAATCGACGGGTGATGGAAATGCTAAATGATATAAAGTAAGTTACCACTCTTACCTTGACCAAGAACGGGTAGAACACAAGAATATTGCCGAGGCTCAGGGGTCACAACGTGGTGCGGCGTGTCCTCGGCAGGCAGTTGTTCTTACCGGGGCTGACGGGTGAAGACTGACAGTGTGGTTTGGCTAGGCAGTGGCTTTCAAGGGCGATTCCCGAGGGGCGGGGCTTAGTTGGCTTGGCCGGCGGGCGAGGAAGTGGAGACGGGACGCAGGCAGCGCCAGAGGTAATTCGTCCGCTCGTGACAACTAGGAGCAATAAGTATGAGACAAACTTTTTCAATGTTTTGTTGATTATCTTAATATTGGTAGACAAGCCGTCACTTTCGGAGATAGTAAGTCAACCTACAAACCAATGTTCGCAGGCGTACCTAAAGGCTCTATCTTGGGCCCTTTATTATTTCTCGTATACCTTATCGATATTGTTGTAAACATTGAATCCATCATCAAACTCTTTCTTGATGACACTCGCATGTCTCTAACCCCCCAAAAAACTGACATTCGAGCCGAAATTCTAAACTCAGACCTAGAGAAAATTAAAAATTGTGCTAAAAAATGGAAAGTAAATTTTAAGGAACAAAAAACCGAACTCTTATAACGTTACACATTGCAAAACTATCCTCCAACATTTCGCAACACGACTTTATCCTCAACTGACCGCCATAAACATATATGTCTGACATTGCACAACAATTGTAAGTGGGATATACACATAAATAATATAATTTAAAAGGTAACCCTTCTATTCCCATGCTTGCGGTCATACAAATAGAAATTGTGCAGAAAAGCCCTCGAGACCATGTATAAATTCTTCGTTCAGCCTCATTTTGACTATGGCGATGCAATATTGGACAATTGTACTGACGCTACTTCACTTCTAAAACTTCATCTGGAAGGATAACCGGTCGTTATAATTAAAGGGACAGTAAAGGGAACTAGCCATGAAACTTTGTACAGGGAATCAGGACTCTGCCCATTAAACACGTAGGTGACACAAACTATTTACCTTCTGGTCAATGAGCGCTGACCTGACTTGGTGCAACCTCTTGTTTCGTCAGTTAATCCTTATCACCGCCGAAGGCCTTTCGAGCGTAGAGTCCCCGCACATAACATTCAAATTTACAAAATTACTTCCTCCCCTCTAAGCACTCGCTACTGTGTCGAAAGTGAAGCACCGTCCGGTGCGGTTAGCACTTGGATGGGTGACCGCTAAGGTGTGAAGCGACAAACAACAACGCCCCCAGTTGACTCAACTGTGATTGAGTACCTACTCTCTTGAGGGTGGGGAAGGTAAAGCAGCGAGGGAGAGAGTTGGGCATCACCCTCATTACGCTGGCCCAAGATAAGTGTGATCTCCAACATCACGCTCCCCTACGGCCACAAGGCTATGGGACTACCTTTACCTTTTTTTACCCCTCTTCCACTATCATGTGGAATGAGCTTCCCGAAGAAATTCAAGTCAATGTATCAGTCAGCCTTTTTAAAGAACATCTCTCCAAAGATGACCCTGCGGCTCCGCCGTTTTATTATCATGGTGCACAACAACAACAAATTCCCTACCGCAGACTTGGGCTGGGGGTGTAAGTATTCTTAACTACGATATGTATTGTCGCCATTTGATAGACGACCCGTTTTGCCCTTGTGGACACCCGGCCGAAACAACTGATCACTTCCTGCTTTTTTTTTTACCTTGTTTGACCATGCCCGTATTCAACGATT
>JBAHVR010000173.1:40000-125000 GCA_036898135.1 Oncomelania hupensis
TCACACATTTAGGTGATATTAGACATTGAAAATGTAACTTTTAAAACACTTTAACTATTTAACAACATAATTTTAAAACAGTCTATAAAAGTCTACCAACAGGAGATTTAGCAATAACTTTCACAATGTCTGTAACATTTGGATGATATAGAACCATGTCTACAGAATGTCCATATTCAGTTATGCAATGTCCATTTACTTTAAATATATCTCTTAAAACTGAGCATTCAAAGAGAAGGTGATGTACTGATAGACTTGTATTACATATACATTTAACATCAACTGAGTATTTAGTGCTCCATGCGTTCATTCTTAATTTATATATTAATTTAGAAAGTGGTCTTGAACAATTTAGTATAGATATATTTTTAATGTTATTATCATGATACACTGTCTTTTCTAGTAAAGAAAACATTTCATGATTACACATATTCAAATTTGTTACAGTTATAGAATCTGATGACCTTTGTGCTCCCTCCTTAGCTAATCTGTCACATACCTCATTCCAATGAATTCCGCAATGTGATGGAACCCAACAGAA
The DNA here is from genome assembly GCA_036898135.1 of Oncomelania hupensis. Taxonomy (NCBI): domain Eukaryota; kingdom Metazoa; phylum Mollusca; class Gastropoda; order Littorinimorpha; family Pomatiopsidae; genus Oncomelania; species Oncomelania hupensis. The sequence continues at coordinate 40,542 of JBAHVR010000173.1, forward strand.
ATCAATATTTATTCCTCTAGAAATCACACAGTGTATCATATGTTTAATTTCATAGATAAACTCCCGTCTATCTTTACAGTTCCACTGTTTTAATGCATATAGAACCGCTTTTGAATCAACGCAAAATAATATACCAAATAATTTTAAAGGGGACGTCATGATGAAATTTAAAGCCATTAAAATAGCATAAAGCTCAGCTGTAAATATAGAAAATCCCTTTCCTAAATAATACGACCTTCTGATATTTATTTCAGGAATAATATATGCTGATCCACTATCCGAAGAATCTAAAACTGATCCATCAGTAAAAATCTGCATATGGTTTTTGTAATTACTTTCAATATGCTTTTTTACCTCAGTAACTAATATAGTAGGATTATCCTCTTTTTTAGTTTTGCTATAGTCAATATCAATATGTGCACATGTATGCTCCCATGGTGGAATCAATGGTGTTAATGGAAGAACTAAAACTGATGTGATATCAATGTTGCACTTTTCAAAAAGGTCTTTTGTATAGTTTCTAATTGGCTGCAAGTAATTCATAGTTTTTGTTCTTTTTGGATAATCTTGTTGAGCGTCAATATATATTTCATCATACACAGAATTTGGAACAGATAAACATCTCAACACATATTTGGAAGTAGCCAGTTGACGTTGTTGATTTAATGATAATATTCCAGCTTCTTTGTATATTCGTAGAGTGTTAGTATGAACTGGAACTCCTAATGCAATTTTAATAGCCCTGCTGTCAATACTTTGTAGTTTATTTAGTAATGAATTATTTGCTGAAAAGTATGCTTCCTGACCATAAATAAGCTTTGATCGAACTAGTAATATGGCTAAATGTAATAGGGATTTAGTGTTTTGACCCCATATTTGCATATTAATAATTTTCAGTAAATTCAAGGTTTTTCTTGCTTTTGTTGTTAAATGTTCAATATGTAACTTCCAGTTTAGCTTAGGTGTTAGGTAAACTCCGAGAAATTTTACCTGCTGCTTGTAAGCAAGAACTTCACAATTTAATTTCAAAACGGGTAATAATTTAGGATTATTTCCATTATTGAAAAGCATCAAATAAGTTTTCTCTGTAGACAGTTCAAGACCGTTATTTTTCAAAAATAGAGAAAGATTATTCAGTTCTTCTTGGAAAAGTTTCTGTACATACATTACTACTCTCTGTTTAGTATGCTTTCTGAGAGACGTATTAATCCACATAGCAATATCATCGGCATACTGAACTACATTTGCTGATTTAGAAATAACTGTGGGAAGATCATGAATGAGGATTGAAAACAATAAAGGGGCAAGAATAGACCCCTGAGGTATTCCCATATCGATGTTATAAAAAGATGAATAAGCATTCCCCACTCTTGTGCATATAGATCTGCCACTTAAATAATTTTGTATGTAATGATACATTTGACCACTTATTCCAATATGTTTTAATTTATAAAGCAGTCTAGCATGCCAAACACTGTCATATGCCTTTTTGATATCAAAGAAAGCGGCAAGAGTACTTTTTCTATGAGCAAACTGTTTCTTAACATGACTGGTTAATTTGACAAGATGATCAGTTGTACACCGACCCTTTCTAAACCCTGCTTGATTTTTAGGGATTATTATTATTTTTTTTTCACAAAATTGAGTTAACCTGTTTAAAATTATTTTTTCTAATAATTTTCCAACTTGAGACGTCAATGCAATTGGTCTATAATTATTTACTGATGCACGAGACTTACCTTGCTTATGTACTGGAATAACTACAGACTTCTTCCAGATAGTAGGGAGAATTCCACTTTGCCAACATCTTTGGCATAATGAATGTAGTAATTTTTTCCATGTAGCTGGCAAGTGATTCAGTAATTGATAAGAGATACCATCTAGACCAACAGCAGTTTTGTTTGATGAAAAAGATAGTAAGGTTTCTAAAAACTCTTCATAATTAATAGGAGCATTTAAATAATGCAAATTATCTGGTATAAGATCTTCATATTCTGCTTTGATTTCTTCTTCTTTTCTAAACATTTGTGTATGTAAATCAAGACTATTGGACAATGAATTTACTGAGAAATGTTTTGCAAATGCCTCTGCTTTATCCTCAGATGAGGGGAAAATATTGTCTTGCAATTTAACAGGATAAGACTGTAGAGTAAATCCATTTTTCATCTCTTTAACTTTTCTCCAAACCTTATACATATCTTTCGAATCGGTTATTTCTGACATGCAAAATTCTGACCAATAATGTTTCTTAGCACTGGCAATAATTCTGTTACAATGTATTTTAGCATGTTTCATGATTGTAAAATTTTCAACTGTTTTATTCCTAATCCAATTTTTATATGTGAACTTTTTATTGTTTACAGCTTTTTCGCAATCATTGTTCCACCACACATTTCCCGAATGAGATATTCGCTTCTTTTGTTTGCATCTTGGAATACTTTTTTCTGCTGCCTTCAATACAGAATCTCTAAATTTTGAGTAAAAATGTTCTACATCTTCATCATGAACGTTATTAATATTAGTATTTTCTAGACATGTTTTAAAGAAGTCCCAATTTGCATATTTATATTTGAATTTAGGTATCTTATCTTCTTTTTGTCCTAATTCTGATTCTTGTTCATTCAAAGTTATAATAATTGGAAGATGATCACTCCCTAAACAATCATCAAGAGGGCACCAAACAGAATTTAAGGCAATATCTGGAGTGGCAAGGGAGAGATCAATAGATGTAGACCTATGGTAAGAAACGTCAGGAATTCTAGTAAATTGACCGTCATTTAATAAACACAATTTAGAATCTAATAAATTATCAACAAAAATTCCAAAGACTCTTAATCTATATTAATCTTGATCAAGTATGAGGCGCATGCGCAAAGATGGCGGCTATTTAAAATTGTTGTGCAAAGAATAGGAAAATTTTTGGTCGCCTAAATCATTTTCAAATATTTGGCTTTAGTTTAAACATTAATTTGGTGTCTGTTACAATGGTTAAAATATATTTTACCATTGTTTTTGTAGAAAGTGTCTAGTGTGGGAAGAAAGGAAGTTTCGTTCACTGACCTATGTGTACATGACTAACTAAATTCAGTAACGAGTGTACTCACTGCTCAAGTTTGTTGTGATTGTTTGACTTTCCACTCGTATAATATTAATTCCTTATTCAATTGTTCTCTTAAAAGTAAGTTTTACTAATTGATCTAATTCATTAACTTAACAGGTGAGTGCACTTTTATTTTATCTGGATAATTTTGTAAATTTATATTGCTAGTAAATTACTAGTAAAGGGCACTATTGCCAGTATTGCCGTATTACCTATTGGCGGAGTATTGCATTGAGTAGGTTACTGTGGTGTTATTATTATTTAAAAAAACAACAACTATATATATATACCAATATTACTATACTATACTAGTATTAGCTTAGAAGAAAATGTCCCAGCGCCGCAGTAAGAAAAACAAAAAAGCTGGTAAAGCTAGTACACAGCAGTTAGCAGCATGGCAATGCATTGTTTGTGATGTTCCATGTGATGATGGGGAGGATGATTCTATTGAATGTTTTCTTTGTAAGAATTGGGCACACAAGGAGTGCAGTGGGTTGGATGAAAAAATCTTTCCTTCGTTGTCTGATCCCAAACAGCATAACTTACAGTGGATTTGTAAACCTTGTCTGGAAAAGAGTAGGGAACCGCAGTCAAGATTTGATAACAGGATGGACAAACTTCTGGATTTGATTCCATTGATTCATTCTCTCAGCTCTCGGCTCGAAAACATTGAAAAAGGGTTGATGGGAGAAAAGCTGGAAGAAAAAATAGAGGAGGTGGTGGACAGAAAGTTGGCTGAGATAATGGAGGAGCAGAGGGAGGTAGAGAAGAGGATGAAAAATCTCATTATTGTGAATCTGAAAGAAAGCACCCAAACTGAGTTTGAGGAAAGAAAGAAGGAGGACCTAGCAGCTGCTAAAACTCTCTTGGGGAAGTTGGTCACTTTAGAGAGTGATGACCTGGTAGAACCAGTCAGGCTAGGTAAGATTGGGGGCAGTAGACCTAGGATGTTAAGAGTGACGGTGAAATCAGAAGAGAAAAAGAAAGAGATTCTTAGAAAAGCTCCAGAGTTGAGCAAAGGTGTTCTGAAAAGTGAGAAAAAAATTTATGTCAACCCTGACTACACCCAAAAGCAGCGAGAAAAGAACAAAGAACTGAGGATGGAAAAGAAAAGGCGTACAAATGAAGGGGAGGAGAATCTGGTGATAAGAAATGGGAAGATTGTCTCTCTGAAAGCAAGGCAAGGTGGGAGGTTCATGGACGACACTGATGCTGGCGCTGGCCCTAAACCAGCACAGTCATCCAGTGGTACTGAGTGACTTGAAGGTCACAAAGATCATGTAAATAGTGTACATACTATAAATAATGTCAATAGCAATAAATTTAAAATTCATACTACTTCTACAAGTTCTAGCTGCAAGTCTAATCATGGTAAGAATACAAAACTTAAAAAAAGAAAGGGTAACAAAAATACTAACATAGATAGTGGTACGTGTATTATGATGTATTCAAATGTGGATGGGCTGTTAAATAAAAAAGATGAATTGTTAAGTCGAGTTGATGACCTAAAACCTTCTATTATCGCTTTAACTGAGATAAAAGCAAAAAATGCTAAATCATTTGTTGAGGAGGAGTATTATATTTCAAACTATGATATGTTTATAAATGTTAATCACAAAAGAGGGGTTGTTTTATATGTGGATTCAAAATTAAATGCTCGTGAATGTGATGTATTGAATAGAAACAGTTTCGAGGAAAGTGTATGGTGTACATTTACTAGTGCAAATAATGAAAGAGTACTCTTAGGGTGTATATATAGGAGTCCTAACACAAGTGATGAAGATAATGATGACAAACTTTTCCAGTTACTAAAGTCAGATGAAATGATAAAGTATGATAAAATATGTATATCTGGTGATTTTAACTATCCCAATGTACGTTGGGATGGTATCTGGTCAGGACAAAATAATTACGAAATAATTGAAAAAGTACAGGATGCTTTTTTGATACAAAAAGTGAGTGAACCGACAAGAAGGAGGGTGGGTCAGAAACCGACTTTAGATGATTGGATACTTGTAAATGATAGCGATCTAGTCTCAGAAATTCGTTATCTTGATCCTCTAGGTAAGAGTGATCACAATATTTTAAGTTTTAATTTATGTGTCTCAATGAAAAAAAGTAAACATGAAATAACGTATGTCTATGATCTTAATAAGGGGGACTACTATCGACTGAGAAATTTTGTGAAAACATATGACTGGTCTGTGTTAGAACATAATGATGTGGAGAAAGCATGGGTCTACTTGAAAGAAGCTATACAAACTGGTATGGATGAATGTATCCCAAAGAAAAGAAAAGCAGATCGTAAAAGATATAAACCTGTTTGGATGAATAATAAGTTACTTAAACAAATTAAAAAGAAGTATAATGTGTATAGGAGATATCAGTGTACTAAATCTGGACAAGATTATTTAAAATATATTAAGATAAGAAATAAATGTACTAAAGCATTGAAAATAACCCGTAAAGAATATGAAAAACTGATTGCAAATGAGAGTAAAAATAATCCGAAAAAATTTTGGAAATACGTACAGGATAGAATGAAAATTAGCCAGGGAATTAGTTCGCTAAAGAGAGCAGATGGATCCTTAGCTGAAGATGATATTACTAAAGCTGAAACACTAAATGATTTCTTTTCTAGTGTATTTACTAAAGAAGATGCTAACGATATTCCTGTGATACCAGAGGGAGAGTATTCCAGTGGTGTTTTTCTGGGCGATATAAGAATAACTTCTGTAGCGGTAAAAGATAAACTTAAAGAACTAGACCCCACGAAGGCACAAGGCCCGGACAGAATTGCATCCAAGGTACTAAAAGAGCTGTGTGAAGAGTTGTCTGGTCCCTTGTGTCTATTGTTTAATAAGTCATTAGAAGAGGGGATATTGCCGGAGGAATGGAAAAGTGCGGAAGTGACAGCAATTTTTAAAAAGGGATCCAAATCAGATCCTGGAAATTATCGTCCAGTGAGTTTGACTTGTATTTCATGTAAAGTTTTAGAGTCTCTAGTCCGGGATGTCATTGTGTCATACTTTACGGATAATAAATTATTTGCAGATTGTCAGCATGGGTTCAGAAAACGTAGGTCTTGTGTGACACAGTTGTTAGAGGTTATGGAGGATTTGACGGCTTTAATTGATGATGGGAATGATGTTGATATAGTGTATTGTGATTTTAGAAAGGCGTTTGATTCTGTGCCACATAAGAGACTGTTGTTAAAGTTGGCTGCATATGGAATAGGAGGAAATGTTCTTAAATGGATATCAAGCTTTTTGTTTGAACGTAAACAGTGGGTTAAAGTTGGTGCAGAAAGGTCTAAAGATGCTAGAGTTTTAAGTGGTATTCCACAGGGGAGTATTTTAGGTCCAATTCTTTTTACTATATATATTAATGATTTACCTGAGATACTGGAGAGTACGGTTAAGATATTTGCTGATGACACTAAAATATATAATACAACATCGAAATCTAAGGTCATTCAAGATGATTTACATAAGCTACAGCAATGGTGTGAGAAGTGGAAGTTATATTTAAATGTGCAGAAATGTAAAGTTATGCATGTGGGGAAAGGAAATCATGGATGCGAATATTCAATGTTGATAAAAGATGAAGTTTATAAACTAAATGTAAGCGATAATGAAAAAGACTTGGGGGTAACTTTTGATTGCAAGTTAAAATTTGACGCACATATTCAGAGAGTGGTAACTAAAGCAAACCAAATGTTAGGCATAATCAAAAGAGCATTCACATACTTGGAAAAAGAAACGTTTTTAAAATTGTATAAAGCTTTTGTAAGACCTCATGTTGAATATGCTAACGTTGTTTGGAGTCCATATTTGAAAAGGCAGTCTGTAGCCATAGAAAAAATTCAACGACGAGCCACAAAACTATTATCGGAGTGTCGTGACATGACATATGAAGAGAGATTAAGGTATCTGGGCCTTCACTCTCTGAAAGGACGTAGGATCAGGGGTGATTTAATTCAGACATTCAAAATAATTAATAATGTAGAGGATGTTAATACTAATACTTTTTTCTTACTTGATCAATCTAACAGAACTAGGAAGCGTGAAGGTAAAATTTTCATAAAATATTGTAGAACTAACCAACGAAAATTTTCATTTGCACATAGAGTAGCTAATTATTGGAATTCTTTACCAACAAATATTAAATTTGCACCATCTGTAAATAGTTTAAAAAACCACATAGACACTGATTCAAAATTTCAAAATTTATTCTATCAATATGACTAGAAAAGATTTCAAATTATGCATGCAAATCATATTGTTAACTATATATACCATAAACAATGAGGGGACGTCTTTATAAGCCGCGAGGCTTTAGGCAGCGATGCCTGTCCTACACTACTACTACTACTACTACTACTACTACTACTACTACTATATATATAAATTGCTTAGCCGGAAGTCCTTCTTCGCCTCTACTATAAAGTTTGTCCGGTATGGACGCTGATCTGGGCAGGTGCTGGACGCTACGGATAGGCCTGCTGTGTGCTCAGAACCAGCGAAATCGTTATAGCCGATATTTCCTTACCGAACGTTTAACCGTTTCTGAGATAAATAAATAAACAAAATGTCCACAAACTGCAATAGCCTCATTCCGCGCGCTTCCGATTCAACCTGACCGTGTCAAGAACGTGCCGTTCTGTAATACCGCAAATTTTGTTTTATTTCCATTCAAAACACTTTTGCACTCATGTCACCAATCTTACACAATTTTGTGTTTAACTAATTAAATTTGATTAATTAAAAATCGATTCGAGGTTTCAGCATGTTTTCCCATATAGACCAAAAAATTGATGATTTTAATACCAAGCCTTGGTGGCTGATTTAGTAAGACATTCGCCTACCGTGCAGAAGACCCAAGTTCGAATCTCACGCGGGCCATTTTTTTTTAACTCTACAATATGGATATTTTTCTTTTTAATTTAGGCTTTTTACTTTTAACTTATTTATTTATTTATTATTATTATTATTATTATTATTATTATTATTATTATTATTATTATTATTATTATTATTATTATTATTATTTTTAACTCTACAATATGGATATTTTTCTTTTTAATTTAGGCTTTTTACTTTTAACTAATTTATTATTATTATTATTATTATTATTATTATTATTATTATTAATTATTATTATTATTATTATTATTATTATTATTATTATTATTATTATTATTATTATTATTATTATTATTATTATTATTATTAAACTTTTTAACTCTACAATATGGATATTTTTCTTTTTAATTTAGGCTTTTTACTTTTAACTAATTTATTATAATAATAATAATAATAATAATAATAATAATAATAATAATTATTATTATTATTATTATTATTATTATTATTATTATTATTATAATTATTATTATAATATCTTATATCACTTTTTTAAAAAAACCTTGGTGTTTTTTATGATTTCTATTTGTATTATTCTATATTTATTATTATTATTATTATTATTATTATTATTATTATTATTATTATTATTATTATTATTATTATTATTATTATTACCAAGGATCTGGATGGGGTGGTACGTGTAGGTAAAAGGGGGCTACGGGTACGTTTAAAGGGGCATGGGTAGGCATAACGGGGATACGGGTATATATAAGGGGGTATGGTGATGGTATACGCTCGATGTGTCCGGGGACACAAATCTACCTAAGAAAGAAGAAAGGTCTATTCCTTTCATCCATACCTGCGAAACGATCAACGGGGAAGTATCAAGGAGGGTACAGGTAGGTTACAAGGGGGGTACGGAAGGTATCAAGGGGGTATGGGGAGGTATCAAGTGGGTTCGGGGAGGTATTAAGGGGGTATGGTGAGCCATCATGGGGGGGGGACGGGGAGATATGGGGGGGGGGGTATGGGAACCTGTGTACCCTTGCTTGCCAGGGTACAAAACCACTAGTATGTTATAATTTGATTTATGTTGTGCAGTTTGTTTGTGTGGCCAAACAGCGAGTATCCATGACGCTTCAAGTTCTGAATCTGAATAGGAACCTAAACCTCGTTAATATAAATGTTTTAATCAATTCTCTCTCTCTCTTACACACACACACACACACACGCACACACATACCCACATACCCACACACACACACACACACACACATACCTTTACACAAAAAGAACTTCGTCCTGAAAATCAGGTTATGAGGTACACTTAGAGTTGATGACGTATAGCAGAGAGAGAGAGAGAGAGAGAGAGAGAGAGAGAGAGAGAGAGAGAGAGAGAGAGAGAGAGAGAGAGAGAGAGAGAGAGAGAGAGAGAGAGAGAGAGAGAGAGAGAGAGAGTACGGAATTTATCGTTTTGATAAATCACAGACATAATTATCGTAAATTACTCTACGGAAGACTAACTCAGCACGGACGTTCATCTTACTGGATGTCTATCTCCGTGTATGGGAGGGCTGGAAGTTTTCTGCTATGACAGCTGGCTGTTGTGCGTGTACAAGCGATGTCTCATTTCCAGTTCATCTTCATCCCACACATAGTACTATGGTCACAGAACGTACAGCTGGGTCGATTCGTTTTCTTGGTCATGGTACAAGTACCTGTTAAACTTCGCCTTTTTAAGCGAAAACTTTACCTCTTTCAGTATGGTGTATTTCCGCTTCCGGTATGCCTACCGGGACTAACCTTCTCTGGCTTGCGGTATTCATACCGGAACTGGCCGTCCAGGTATGTTTTCACTTGGCAATAAAGTATTCTGTTATCTTGTCATAACGCGCAAAGTATAGATTCCGTATTGGTCTACTCTTACTATCTCTTTTAAGTTTAAAATAGTTTAATTCGACAAAATTGAGATCTCTCGGAAACATCGTAGACAAATGAACTAAATTCGCATTTGCAAACCATCGCCTGTGCACAAAGCAGGGTTATATTTGCCTTTATTCTCTTGATTTGTCAGGTAGTCTTTAGTAAAGGAAGTACCGTTGTTCGGCGTTCCTCTTTCTATGTTGCTCTGTGGATATACCTTGTTGAGGCGGTTGTGATGGGTAACTATCATGACCAAACTATGCCCTACATGTCCTCCTCTTTCTGTTGGATCAGCTTGGGAGTGTTGGACGCTTTCTGCTGGGTGGTCACTGGGGCTTCCTATGATGTTAGTATTTGGCAATATAGGCATTTTATATGTATATGTTTCATTGATGATTTGTAATGATGGTTGTATTCTATTTTGTTTTTGTAACCGGGGGTTCGCGTAGTTGAGGTAAACCCTCAGCCGTCTCCGCGTGGGGTGTCTTTGTTGTGAGGTGACTGGCCGGTGGAGGGCGTTCAATTTTCCCACTAGGGTTGTTTCAGCAGATCTTTTATGCGGATCGGGGGTTGTCCGGTCCTGATTTGGCTCGGAGGAGTCCGCTGGACCTAAAGCAACAATAAATCAATCAATAAACATGTCCTCCTCTTGACCGTTGACCATCAAGATCTAAACAATTCATGATTGCAACTGTGCTTGGCAGGTACCCGTTGGTGTTTAGCTCCCAGTGTATGTGTGATACCACAGACGCCCCGATCTGGGTGTGAGAATGTCTCTCTATAGAGCACATCATTCTCTACTTTTGAACGAGTAGACAGAGCGACGCAGATAATTATTAGGCGTCGACATCACTCGCATTCAGATTCGAGCGCCCTGATAATTATGTCATCCTATGTAGTTTCCTTCGCAGATATACTCTTTTAAACTTCCTCCGCATTAATTTTGTTTTCGAATACTGCGACTGATGGTGAATCCCATACACAGAATATCTAGTGCCGCTTCCTATTCTGTTTTTAATTAATTGACAAAGATCTCCTCTGTGTAACAGTGACGTATAAGGCCTCCACCCTATTCCCACAATCTGACCTAGGGTTCATCTCTCTAACCTGCCCGACCTCCTCTTTATCGTTATTGTCGCTCCATGATTTATGTATCTTGTGACACAGCGGCAGTAAAACTTGGTCCGTTCGCCAACACACCTGCTGTATTTTTTTAGAGATTGTAAGCTTCCTTTTGCTTCCACGGTGTTTTCTTAACTAGATTCCAGAAATTCAGAAGTTACAGGATGCACATACACACACGCTTCCACACATACATTTTATACCATTGTGTCATATAACCTACAGGTAAATGACAATACATTTTCTGTTCTGTTATGTTCATAAACACACATGCACGTACACACCTACGTACACACACACACACACACACATACAGGAGTTGACCCCGTTAAGCGGTCTTTAACAATTTTCCATCATTACGCTGCCGGTATATATCTGGCTACCGAACAGCTCTATGAACTCCAAATTATTCCAAATTATGGAATTTGCTTCGTTTTTGCATTCTAAGAGCTGTGGTATATAAATTATTTCTCTAAAGCAACAAACATGGAAGTGTGATTTCTTACCATCATTGTGCAGCCATTGTGTGTGACCTCTTTGGCACTAACATTATGTGGTCATTGTGTGTAAGCTCATCTGTATCAACATTATGTGGTCATTGTGTGTAAGCTCATCCGTATCAACATTATGTGGTCATTGTGTGTAAACTCATGTGTACCATCATTATATGATCATTTTGTGTATGCTCATTTGTACTAACTTTATGCGGTCATTGTGTACCATCATTAAGTAGTCATGGTGTGTAAACTCTTATGTACCATCATTATGTAGTCATTGTTGGTAAGCTCATCTGTACCATTATTGTGTAGTTAATTTGTGTAAACTCTTATGCATTATTACCAGGCGGTCTGCAGGTGTACCATCATACTTATAAAGATGTTACATTCTAAAATCACATAATTTGTAAACTGATTTCAAATACATTGAATTGAAATCTTCAAAAAGACTTTATTGTAAATCTTTAGTGGATTTTAGTTAACTAGCAGTAGAACATGTTAAAGACATTTGTATTATGATGCTGAGAATATGAATAAACTTTTCTTGACTCACTATGAAAACTGCTTTGAAGTTTGATGCAGAATGTGCTTTAAAAAAACTTATGTAATCGTAACTGAGCTGAGCAACAGAATGAGAAAAAGATAGAGAAAAAGAAAACACAAATCGGTCAAATGGCTTCAGTATAAATGTATTCAAACTGTAATACATATTTTAATGTTCAAACAACTGGTAGTGTGCAGTACTATGGACAAGACATAAACATGTGTGGTTTGCAGACAGTGGCAATGGGTGAGCTGGCATCTCAAAGATAAAAAATCACACTGGTTTTGCTTGCTTGATTGATTGATTAATTGTTGCTTTAGGTCCAGCGGACTCTTCCGAGCCAAATCAGGACCGGACAACCCCCGATCCGCATAAAAGATCTGCTGAAACAACCCTAGTGAGAAAACTGAATGCCCTCCACCGGCCAGTCACTTTACAATAAAGACATCCCACGCAGGGGACGGCTGAGGCTTTACCCCAACTACTCGAACCCCCGGTTACAAAAACAAAATAGAATACAAACATCATTATAAATTATCAACAAAACACATACATATAAAATGCCTACAGTGCTAAATAATAACATCATAGGAAGCCCCAGTGACCACCCGGCAGAAAGCGTCCAATACTCCCAAGCTGATCCAACAGACCTCATACACAAACAAGGAGTCTTGTCCAGGAAGAGTTTTCAAGAAAAAAGGTAGGTCATTGATCTAGCGCAGAAGAAGATAGTATAGCAGAGTGATAGGACAGAATGATTGATTGATAGTTGCTTTAGGTCCAGCGGACTCTTCTGAGCCAAATCAGGACCGGACAACCCCCGATCCGCATAAAAGATCTGCTGAAACAACCCTAGTGGGAAAATTGAATGCCCTCCACCGGCCAGTCACATTACAATAAAGACAGTCCCCTATACGCTACTGTGTCTGGGGACGGTAATCTACCCACTGAACTGAACTGAACGCTGAGGCTATACTCTTAATTTATCGAACCCCCGTTTACAAAATTGGAATAAAAATATGATAAAATATTAAAACAAAACACATACATATAAAATGCCTACATTGCTAAATAATATCATAGAAAGCCCTAGTGTCCATTTGGCAGAGAGCGTCCAATATCCCCAAGCTGACCCAATACAGAAACGAGGAGTTTTGGGAGAGTTTTCAAGAAAAAAGGTAGATGACTGGTCTAGCGAAGAAGATAGTAGAGCTATAGAACAGAGTATGAATACGAAAACAACAAAGAAGAAAGACTGCTACAGTGGGAATTTAAACTACAGCACTAAATTTTCAGAAAGTGAGGATGCTATTCATACAGAAACCCCCGGCCACTCCACGGTGGTGTTACTTCCAACACACACAAAAATAAAAAATAATCAGTCAACTAACAAGAAAATGTAACAAAAAATGTGGTTTTTTTAAATTTAAAAAAGCACATATTTAACAACAAAAAACAAAAACAAAAAAGTGGGGAAAAAACCTACAACAACACTAATTAAAAAACATAAAAATCAATAAATTGCACATTTTGCAGACATCTTTACATACGCACTGAACGCACATTCATCACTCAGACATGCAAAGTCACTATTAGAAGATGGAAAGGGAATCTAATTTTAATTTTGAAATGTTTAGATTGACTGCATCCAATATTTTTATTGAAGGGAGCGAGGAAACCAGAGTACCCAGAGAAAACCAACAGTGACCTGAAAAGCCTCGTACCTAAAAGTCGCACAAGTTCATCCCTTGATATTTGATATTCGAGCTTCGATATTTTTATTTACACTGCCCAAGCACGAACATCGACATAAGAGATTCGGCTATTAATTTGCATAACTTCGTGTAACATAAAATTAATATGGGTGCTTGGGCTGTGTCAATAACGAATGGTGGTTTAATTGAATGAATGATTACAAGTACATCAATGTCTTATCAATTTCCTGAAAACCTGTAGCAGACTACTTAGTAAACAGGGCAACATACAAACCATTATTTCAAAGTGCTGCAGTCACACAGAGCTGTGCACGGTATCTACTATGATTGCTAAAGGATGCTCTAAAATAAAATAGAAAGATCATTCAAACACTGAACCATTTCACTATAAGTATTTAGGGCACTGTTCGGGATGCATATTTGCAGACAATAGGACAGAGCTGCTCAAAGTGCTGGCCGATACAGGATCTAGCCAAAGCGGCCCAAGGCGCCAACCTGCAACCTCTGGGCGCATAGTCTGATGCTCAACCTGCAACCTCTGGACATATAGTCTGACTCTCAAACGACTGAGCACAATCCTGGGCGATGAGGTATTGGACCTAGTTGAGTGCAAAGTGTATTTAGGTAGCTGGCACTCGCCCAGCTAGAACATGAGCGTCAAGATCTTTAAAGTCCGTGCAATGGAATGCATTCATGCAAACTTGATCTCAGTTTATACTCTCATCTGAAATACTAAAAGAAATGTTATCCTTTCCAATTGCCCACTGCATGCTTACCTAAACTAAACACTTCAAAATATAATCGATTTTTTTCACGCGCACCCAACTGTCTTAATTATGTTCATGGCATTGTACATGTGCCCTTGACCCATCCAGCTCACACGAAATCTCTATTACCAATCATATTTGGCACTCACCCTAAGACAAGCATACATTTAATTTTGATCTTTAACGATTCTTACATCTCATGAAAACTGACAGTGGACGCATCAAAATATTGATTACACCTCATCAATAAAGATCATGCATAGTCCATTTCGCCATTTCCATTTGTTTGGTTACTGCTCCCTCTAAACATGACTCAGCACACTATTCAATTTCAACAAGTTAGATTGTAAGAATTTTTTAGCAACAATTTATTCACGGACTAGAGAAAGCAGTACCAGCACAATTTGTGTCCCCAACGATTCATGCTTTCAGTCACATACTGTCCTGTACAACGAGACGGAAATACTGTAGAATTACAGAAGGAAAGAACACTGAACGTTTACATTACATTACATAATTGTTGCTTTAGGTCCAGCGGACTCTTCTGAGCCAAATCAGGACCGGACAACCCCCAATCCGCATAAAAAAAGATCTGCTGAAACAACCCTAGTGGGAAAACTGAATGCCCCCCCACCAGCCAGTCACTTTACAATAAAGACATCCCACGCAGGGGACGGCTGAGGCTTCACCCCAACTTATCGAACCCCCGTTTACAAAAACAAAATAGAATACAAACATCATTATAAATTATCAACAAAAAACATACATATAACATGCCTACATTGCTAAATAATAACATCATAGGAAGCCCTAGTGACCACCTGGCAGAAAGCGTCCAATATTACCAAGCTGATCCAACAGACCTCATACACAATTGATTGATTGATTGATTGTTGCTTTAGGTCCAG
This sequence comes from Oncomelania hupensis, assembly GCA_036898135.1. Taxonomy (NCBI): domain Eukaryota; kingdom Metazoa; phylum Mollusca; class Gastropoda; order Littorinimorpha; family Pomatiopsidae; genus Oncomelania; species Oncomelania hupensis. The sequence goes on from JBAHVR010000173.1 coordinate 55,986, forward strand.
CGGACTCCTCCGAGCCAAATCAGGACCGGACAACCCCCGATCCGCATAAAAGATCTGCTGAAACAACCCTAATGGGAAAATTGAATGCCCTCCACCGGCCAGTCACTTTACAATAAAGACATCCCACGCAGGGGACGGCTGAGGCTTTACCCCAACTACTCGAACCCCCGGTTACAAAAACAAAATAGAATACAAACATCATTATAAATTATCAACAAAACATATACATATAAAATGCCTATATTGCTAAATACTAACATCATAGGAAGCCCTAGTGACCACCCGGCAGAAAGCGTCCAACACCCCCAAGCTGATCCAACAGACCTCATACACAAACAAGGAGTCTTGTCCAGGAAGAGTTTTCAAGAAAAAAGGTAGGTCATTGATCTAGCGAAGAAGAAGATAGTATAGCAGAGTGATAGGACAGAGCAGGAAAGGGAAAGAGTAAATGAGGAAGACAGCGACAGTGGGAATTTAAAGCACTAAATTTCCAGAAAGTGGGGATACTATTTATACTGAAACCCCCGGCACCCCAAACAAGGAGTCTTGTCCCGGAAGAGTTTTCAAGAAAAAAGGTAGGAGACTGATCTAGCGAAGAAGACGATAGTATAGCAGATTGATAGAACAGAGCATTACATTACATTACATTACATTACATGATTATTGTTTTAGGTCCAGCGGACTCTTCCGAGCCAAATCAGGACCGGACAACCCCTACCAATACCATGTAACGTGGACAAAAATGTTGGTCATTAGACAGAGACACTTGAATCCCAGCAAAGGTACAGAAAAACTATCATTATCAATAATGTTGTGCAACTGATTTTTCTGTACCTTTGCTGGGATCCAAGTGTCTCTGTCTAATGACCAACATTTTTGTCCACGTTACATGGTATTGGTATTGCTTACTATCCAAAAATCCTATTTGAATCTCAATCAATTATAAAAAATATTCACATTATAATATTTATTAAAAAAACAACAAGAAAAAAATGCATGCGCACAAGCACACACAACACTTACGTGCAAGCACACCAATCACCCAGTTACATGCATATGAGAGCTAGTAGGCCTATGTCTCCACCAATCACCCAGTTACATGCATCAGAGCTTGTGGGCCTATGTCTCCACCAATCACCCAGTTACATGCATCAGAGCTAGTGGGCCTATGTCTCCAGCAATCACCCAGTTATATGCATAGCAGAGCTAGTGGGCTTATGTCTCCACAACCTCCCATTGGTCATGATAAAAGTAAATAAAAACGAATACTTTTCCATGTACAAACTGTTTTTTCCTTGCCACTAGTTATATTCTAACATTCTTTATACTTCTCAATAGCTAAGGTAAAAATAATGAGTCTGAATCAGGACTGTAGAAATATCTACAGTTGGCAGGTAGAGGTGGTGGAGACGCAGGCCTACTAACTCTGCTACACAGTGTGATTGAACACCACATAAATGAGGAATGTACATGTCCATGATATTCTCTCTCACCTCTCTTCACTCCAAAGCCAATAAAGTTTCTGAATTTTCCTTTCTTGCCAAGGTCGACAAACAAGTCGAAGGAAAGTGAAAGAGTTTGCTCGAACATTTCAACTTGCAAACACAATTTAGGCTGCTTGACCGTTTCTACCGGCACAGTTCTGCAGTTCAAAATATAGTTCTCAGTTTCACAAACCTAAAAAATAGTAGGGATCTTTCACACATACCACTTGATGCTACATGGGTCATTTTTGGTGCCATTCATATACAGGCAATTGCCTTGATCACAGAATGTTCAGTAATTGGTTTCAAACGACGTTCTACATTACATTACAAATTGTTCCACAAAACCACGCTGTCATCAAAGGTTGTCTACACAGTGCATACACGCAGCCATTTAGTGCATGAAGTCTTTACCAGTGAAAAGGTTTAGTGTACTTAAAACATGAGGAATCACAACATCACACTATTTTTGGAGAGCTGCAATGGTGCAGTAGTGGACCACCAGTCTCAAAAGTCCAGAGTTTGGCATCTAGAAGTTTCTGAAGCAGTGCAGGTGTGACTGAAAAGAATCGATTCCCTCATACACAGAGTTTGTACACAGTGTTTTTATCTAGCTGCGTTAGCTGTTGCTGTGGCCCGATTTCTTACAAAATCTTTGATGTTTTTCCAAGTTATGTGCCTGAGAACAGGTTCTTTTTGAAGGCAGTCTTCTATAACAGCTTTACCAGGTAAGGTGTGGAGGTGAATGTAGCGACCCAACTGTCGATAACAAGCTGCTACTTCCTCTTTACTCCATGGACGCCTGGCTGGATGCTCTGCAGAAAAACCCAAATGTTACTTCAGGGGCGTCGCACACGGGGGGTGGGGGGGGGCAGGGGGGGCACCTGCCCCCCCAATAATTTGGCCAAAAAAAAAAAAGAAAGAGAGAGAGAAAGAAGAAAAGAAGAAGAAGAAGATTTCAATCGATAGAGGAAGGCAGGAAGAATCAATAATTAAAAAAATCACCATATTTTTAAACCGTAGTGTAAAGGGCTAACGTACGAAATAATATTACAATAATCTATTAGCATGTGCCTGTGTTTCACAACAAAATATTTCGTGGCGCTAACGCAGCAGAGTTGGCTTTCGCTGTTTGAAAGAAGTGTCATTTCATCACGCAAAGAGCAAAATTAACAAAACAATGGAATCGTCTGTTTTCTAGGTTTGTTGATATCAATTATTTACTTTAGTCTGTAAAATGAGTAAGGCAAGGGTGAATGTGCAAGTGTCAATAAATAGTTGAGGTGCGCGATATTTTTTAATTTAGATTTAGTTTGTTGATAGGCCTACACGTGCACGTGCTTTGATCGCAAAAGGGGAAAAAAAGGACCCGTTCGCTTTTCTGGGGACAGATAACGTGGGCTTGACTGCTTTGATTATTACACCACCACCCCCACACCCCACCCCCCATTATAGGTTTCACTTGGTTTGTTTGTTTGTTTGTTTTGTTTGTTTATGTGTCCGCGAATAGATCTCCTATGTTTGTGGACTGAACTAGCTGAGATTTTGTTCATGGACTACTAGTAAGATCATCTGTGATCACAAAGACAAAAGGCACTCAGACAGACAGTATTTTGCTTTAGAGAAACTGCGAGTAATATACGCCCTAGTAAAACAAATTGATCAATTGACTGATTTTCTGAAACTGGTAGTGGAAGTGTTTGCTCATTATATGTATGCAATATGCAAAACGAGTTGTGATTTATAGAGAAGACACAATTTCAACCTAGATGATCTTGCGGCAGGTAATTAATGTTCGTGTTTCCTGGTTTTAATCATTATCACATATCGCTAATCATGTATTTGTAGTTTCTGGAAATGAATCTTATATTTTCAGTAAAGAAGAACATAAATAATTAAATGTTTTTACTCTCAGTCTTTCAGTTGGATGAAGGTACGAGGATATATTACAGGGTGCGTCCCGCTTGTCAGCCCCTCCCCCCCCCCACCTCCCCGTCGACAGGGTTGCCCCCCCAATATTTTGGACCGTGCGACGCCCCTGTACTTGTTTACTATATAAAGCCCAACTGTGGTAATATTTTACAACCAACCGTAATTAGTAAATTGTGTGGGGTGGGAGGAAGAAAATAGGGAGGATGTGTGGGGGTGAAAGAGGGTGTCCACTAGGGATAAATCCATAGCTTCAAGAGTTTTTAAGATATAATGTGGAGATATTTCGAAGCACAATCAACAGGTTTTCTACTTTCTAGGTGCAGCCAATGAAACTGTCGGATAATTAATTATATTTACTAGTTTAGATGTGAATATCAATATAACATTTTCCAAGTATTTAGCAGTCAGGTGAAACTTTTTATTTACTGCAACAATGTGACAATGTTACGGATATAAAATTAAATGCTTTACTGTCATAAGCAAGCAGAATTCTAAAAAAAAAATTGTGGTCGGTGGTGTATTCCCGTCCTGTACTGTGCAATCAATACATGCTTGATACGGTCTAACAACCCCTGTTTTTAACTGACAGTACGAGTTCATTACAGCCACCTTAATAAACTGCACGGTCTCTTTGTTAATAAAGAGAGAGAGAGAGAGAGAGAGAGAGAGAGAGAGAGAGAGAGAGAGAGAGAGAGAGAGACATATAGAGAGAGACACAGAGAGAGAGAGAGAGAGAGAGAGAGGGGGGGGGAAGGGAAAGGCAAAAAAAACACGAAAATCAACTTTATTAAATGTCCGATACATTATGGCGAAGTTAGTAGATAATTTTGGAGAAAATAAAAATAAATATAACATAGTGTCAACCACAAACACTATCCTTTGTACCCAGGCTTCCGTAATTTGTTAATTTCTAACCTTCAAGCTGAATTATATTTTTCAATTTCGTATTTTATTTTTAGATATCTGTTAAATGCAGAATTTTCCATCGTTAAGTCAGCTAAAGATCACATCCGGTACATTCACCAACATTTAGATCTCGGCATGTGTATGCTGTTTTTGTACAGTAGTTAACTGTCACTATGTGGCAGTGTTAGCTTAATGCAGTTGCCAACACTATGCGGAGATTGTGGTCAGTGACCTTAATCAGTTTCAAGTTCATGCAAGTATGGACACTTATGTACAAAGTAACACTATCATAATAATATAAATAAATGTAAAAGTCAGAAATATTAACTAATAAAGAACTTTCTGGATTCAAATTTTAAATATACTTACTTTCTGATTGCTTTCCAGGCGAATTGTAAACCTCAGAATTTCCAGAACATTCTAAAAAAGAAAAAAATCCATAAGTACTCAATGACTGTCAAATTAATGACTGACAAATGTGGCAGTGTTAGCTTAACACAGTTTCTTACAAACACTATATGGACATTGTGGTCAGTAACCATAAACTACTATTGTTTATTTATTTATTTACATATTTACATCTGACAATGTTGTTCATACAAAATGGCATGCCTCTCCCTTTAGTCGTCGGTTGGTGAATGGACCCTGAATTTCACCAACACTATGTGAATGGTTGTGTATTCTGTTTTTGTTCAGATGTTTACTTTCACTGTACCACTACTAGTAGTAAAGGAGCAAAATGAGCATGTGATTTTCCTACACATTTCATTATCATACTCATAGCAATAAAATATATTTTTAAACTGTGGAAGTATATCTAACTGGTGTTTAAAGTTATTTATGCTTGGTGCATTATTAAGTGAAATAGCTAGATTAGTCCAGTTAGTAACAACTCTGCTAGAAAACAAAAACTTCATATTTTAGTATTGGAATGCTGAATAAATACTTTTCCTTCCAACATTCATGTAAAGAAAAAACAAACATCAGAACTGATAATTAATTTGAATTAACCAACGTGATTCTGAATCAACAATGGAAGGAAACAAAGTAGAATTAGATCTAGAACAGTGCTGTCAGTAGAAGAGGGATGGAGACGCAGCATGCCATGAAAGTGGCACTAGCTTCAATGGACTCTCCACAGAAAAAGGGAAGAAAAAATGTTGAATTTTCACTGACACTAGCATCCATGGTTTTCTCATAATAATGGCACAAATACATAAGCACTCAAAGTAAATAACTAACAAACGAAAAATCAACTAAAGCACAGCAACTTACCAGCGGCTCTTTTCAATTCAAGATGGCGACTTGTGCACACTTGTTTTCAAAAACTAGTTCCCTCTCTCTCCTTAGTGTGTGATTTCACGTCTACTTTTTACAGCACAAATGCTGCCGTGATATACACACGTGTGTTAAGGGTCGTGTGTGACCATCAATGAATTTCCCGCGTTATGCTGCCTAAACCAATCACAGCTCGGATTATAATTTATGCATATTTTAGAGGTTAGGGAGTTCAAAAATCGCAATTGTGCATTATGCGGTCGGCAGCATAAAGAGCGAGGCAGCATAACGTGAGTGTGTAACCATACGATTGGCAGCCTAACGGAGTCAACACAAACGCACACACACACACACACACACACACACACACACACACACATTAACGCGACAGAGAGAGAAAAAAAGAAAGAGAGAGAGAGAGTCACTGGTCTGTGCTCTCACTGTGCAGGTCTTCAAAATCTTCATGATGATGATGATGATGATGATGATGATGATGATGATGATGATGATGATGATGATGATGATGATGATGACGACGACGATGACGACGATTCTGTTGCTCACTGCTGCTGATGTTGTTGCTGCTTCTGACGAGGATGATAATGAAAATGCACTTTGGTGAACCGAAATCTTTAATTAAGCCATATTCTTGGAACATTTCTCATTAATTTTGTGGAACTCAAGCATAATAATTTGCTGCTCTGATGAGCAGATCAGATAACGAAATCGCTGTCATTATTTGAAGCTAGGGTTTTTCTTCACACCAACATTCTACAGCCCATTGACAGCCGAAAGAAAGGAAGATAGAAACTGTTTTTCTAAGATTATTTTAGCATATATAAGATTTCTTTTAGCTTGACAATGCACTCTTTACTATTTAATTAATATTGTAACAATAGGACAGTCTGTGCGCTATGGTTTATTTACTTCCGTCCATAATCTGCATAACACCACAAGTTGGTGGATCGTTTTAAAACCATTTTCTATAACCCACATAATGCTTGCTAATTCTAAGTTTATTTTAGCTGTACTTTTACATATATTGTTGCTATATACCTGTACTTCTCTCTATGTGGAGGAGAAGGAGGAAGAAGAGGAGGAGGAGGTAGAACAGGAAGAGTTACCTGTAGGTTTGCTAATGTTGAACAGTCTTAAAGTAGACGGCATTTCAATCGAGAGAAATCTACAAGCCGTTTATCTGTCAACATTTTAAACATTCAAAAGAATTTTGTCGGAAGGCCAGGTAATAGGCTATATACATTCTTCAACGCTATGTGAATTAGCTACAACTTAGACTGGATATATTCAAGTCCCTTAAAACATAAAATTCCGCTTAATAATCTCAATTTGTACGACAGGCCCATTTACCCGCATAGTTATTATAATTACTATTATTGGTCTTGCCGCATTTAGCTTGCCGGATACCACGCCTGTCATATTATTGAAATATCTTGGCTTATTATTCAGAACATTAATAATGATGTGAAAAATTAAGACAAAATTATAGGACATCCCAAAATAAAAGCATCGCATTGCCATTGTCTAACTTTTATTATATATATTAGCTTTTTAAAAATTGAACATGGCAATGAGAACTAGTGCGACTTATTAGGAAGTCACATGTAATGTTCGGAATCATTGGTAGATCACGTTTTAATTGACGTATTAATTGATAGATAATCTTTTGTTTGTAGATCATTTCCAAAACCCGGAATCATTGGACATCGCATTTAACCTAAAATCGTTGATAGATCACATTTATTGGGGAACTGTTGGTTGTCCTTCTTCATTGACGTTAGGCGTCATCGGAGGCTTTGTACATTATGCCGGTTGTCATTAGTGATTTGGGTAGAACTCTGGCTGGAATTGGTAGATTAATTTCAATAACGAATCGTCCGTAGACTACATTGAATAGTGAATCATTGAAAGGATACACTGAATTTATAGCGAATCACTGTTAGACGAAATAAAATTGTCAATCAAAGGTGGACCGACCATCTTTGACGTGTTTGACATAATCAAGAACGCTGTAGCGTAGACTGCAGCTTATAATACTGGGAGACCACACTGAATAAACAAATCATTGGAAGGAAATCTTCTTTGTGTATATGGCAGCATCGTTCTTTTTTCTTCTTCGAGCATGGAGATGAGATGCCACAGAAGACTTCTGGGCATTTCCTATGCTCAGCAAATCACTAATGACCAAGTCCGACAGACCATCACACAAGCGAATGGGCAACATGATGACATGCTCATAGTGGTGAAGAAACGGAAACTCCGATGGTAAAATAATAATAATAATAATAATAATAATAATAATAATAATAATAATAATAATAATAATAATAATAATAATAATAATAATAATAATAATAATACAGGATGCTATATACGCGCCTTTCCCCAAATCAATCAGGCTCAAAGCGCGGCGATCTATACCAACATACACGCTCACCTGTCTCATCCACCCTCACACACACACACACACACACACACACACACCAAATACACAACCATCACTCAAACAGGTGGTGTAAAGGCAGGGAGATCGCTATTAGAAGACGGAAAGAAAACCGAATTTTTATTTTTGAAATTTTTATATTCACTGCGTCCTGTACCATTATGGCTACGTCATCAGAGCATCGGGCCTTTCAAAAACCGTCCTGCAAAGCACGGTGCAAGACGGCAGAAGAAGAGGGAAACAGAAAAAAGAGGTGGGAGGACAACATTCGAGAATGGACTGGCTTGACACTGAGCGAAGCCATGAGGGTTGCTGAGGACAGAGAAAGATGGAGTACGCTGGTTCAACGATCATCTGTGGTGACCCAACGACCTTCGACTTACGGGATAGGATAGGATAGGATAGGATAGATGTCAGCACCACGAGGAGCGCTGTGGCAAACACTGGGCCAGGAGTTATGTGGTACTGGTTCAAAAAATTGGAAGACTATCATTCATTCTTAATCATGAGTATACTAGGTTTGAATAGCGAGTCATTGGTAGACCATCTTTATTTGAGGTATATGGCAGCATCGTCATCAGGAGCGCTGCGGCGTACATTTTGCCAGTTATCAATAGTGGATCTGATGGCGAGAAATTACCGCTAGACAAGCGAGTTATTTGATTTCCCGCAAAAAAAAAAAGGAAGGGGATGGTCCAAACGAGTGATTGCTGCTGCTGCTGTTGATCATAATGATGACGAGAAAGAGGACGAAGAGAATGAGAAAGAACTTGAAGATTTTCTTAGGAGTTATTTGTTATGGTTTCTAGCGGCGAGGGAAGACTGATCTATTATTGATGATACAAAATATTAATATCTCCAAAGCGGGGTTGGACTGGGGGTGGGGGGAACCCGAATGTGAAGATAAGGAAGCCTTTTTCTTCCAGTGTTTGGGACAGTGAGTTTTAAGCGGATTTAAGACGACGCTCTGTTCATAGGTAACATGCTGAATAACTTTACCCCCCCTCCCCCCCCCATTACATACTATAGTGTAACCTTCAGTACTCACAGCCAGTTAGAGGTCCTTGGACAACCGGATTCGGACCCGCGACTTACCGACGACCGCGAGCACGATGCAAGAGCCTAAGCAAAATAATATTTTTTATTTCCTCCTCCTTTTCCTCCTCCTCCTCTTCTTCTTCTTTCGTTGAGCAGCCACAATCAGTACATTGATTCCTTTTTTTCCTGTTTCGTATCGGCGAAGTGCAATGGTTTCATGAATGTGCTGACTCCTATAGCTTTTTGTCACCGTCATTAACAAAATTGATATTAAACGTTCTCGCTAATTGATAGGGCTAAGCTGCTGGTGTGGCAGACTGAGTGAAGTCAATACACGGGGTTTTTAAGGGAATGATGATGCTGTGTTTAGCTACGTGAACAAGGTCTTATTGGGCTGCTACTGCCCACCGCCGTAGCTCCGAGGTAGAGCGTCCGCCTGGCACAGCAGGTTGGAGTCCGGGCAAGGTGGCCATTTTCCCTGTCCATCTTAGCAGTATGATGTTCAGCGTTGATTTAGGTCCATACCTCCTCTTCCCTCCGCCTGCCCTATCGTCAATGGTTGGCGTAGACTTTAAACTTCAATCTTCATTCAGTTATGTTGTGCAACAGCTGTCGGCGGCAGAACAGGAATTATCGTCAGCACTGGCTTCAACGTATAGATGTCCGTTGTCCTGTTCATTCTCCTCTATATTGTCTCCCCTCCTTCTGGTCATCACTGTCGCATCAGCCACTTGTATCGTTTTAGTAAAAGTGCATGCAGCAATCGCTCCAAAGAAGAAGAAGAAGAAGAAGAAGGATGATGATGATGATGATGATGATGATGATGATGATGATGATGATGATGATGATGATGATGATGATGATGATGCCTAGTGTGTGAATAACAAAAACGAAGCTGACCGGAGAGGGGATGGAGGGGGGGGGGGAGTGAGACAGGTGAAAATCGAGGTAGTGAGGGAGAGTGGGAGAGAGGCAGGTAGTTAGGTAGAGGGAGAGTGGTACAGAGAGCGTGCCCCTAACTGTCTCAACGGACGGGAGCCTTCGTGCCCAGGCCGACCAGATCCTGGAGGTCCAAACGTGACCTGACCCACTCACGTACCGACCTCTTACAACCAATACACATTTTATCTCCGCTATAGAATTTGTCCGGTTGGCACTATGGTTTATGGCGTGGAAACTGCGCACAAACTTGAAAAATCCGTGTAGATGCGGGGGCTGGTTCAATCTAGATATTGTCGTATTACTTCCAATCACAAGTATATCAACTAACAAGTTAGTATCTCTCTTCTATGTCTCTATCGACGTGCGCGTACAACCGGTTGCTTCCCTTTACATGCTTTTCGCTCCATAGAGCGTCATCGGCCTGAAATAACTTTTTAGAAACTTCAAAACCCAGGGGAATTATGGGTAGGGAAATGCTTTTCTGAAATGACGTCGGCCAAATCCTTCTTTAGTTTCTTTGCTCGAGCAAAGGCAATCTCATAGGTATGAAGCACTTCGTCCATTGTAACTCCATCGCTGATAATACTGCTGACAAGTTTCTGCCTTTGTTCACTACCAGAAATATGCAGTTCCTCTTCCAACTTTCGTTTCATTTCAGCGATAACAGATTTCCCAGAATTCTCTATTCTATTTTTAGGTTTGGGATATTCCCGTCTCAGCTTGTGGCTAAAACCAATGGCAACGGGACCACCGCACGTCGACTTGGGGCAATACGAGATACTAACTTGTTAGTTGATATACTTGTGTTCCAATCCAATTCAATCCAGTATGCACTTACATAGTTCACCAAGGACTTTCTATTCTGCTTTTCAATGGCCTTTCAACGCAAATGACACCTTTAGCCGGTAGACAACTTACAGAAGAGGAGTCACGTCTGGTCAGGTTACTAAAAGTCAGAATTGTTAGTACAAACTCATCATCCTCAAGTCTTTACTCTAGAGGAAGTTAAAAGTTTAAGCAAGTCTGCCAAGTATAAAACGAACCCGACTTTACAGTATACATTGTGCAGGTTGGAGTTATTGATACACTGCTTGTTGGATGGCTGTTTGTTGGTTTGTTTTGTTGGTTTTGAGTGTTTGAATGTGTGTTGTGTAGTTGGATTGTTCAAATCCGTGAAATCGACAGTAAAGTAGGAATGTACTCGGTCACAACAACACGAGAAGAAGAAGAAGAAGAAGAAGAAGAAGAAGAAGAAGAAGAACAACAACAACAACAACTACTACTACTACTACTACTACTACTACTACTACTACTACTACTACTACTACTACTACTACTACTACTACTACTACTTCTACTACTACACTATGAATGACAAAAATAACACTATGAACAACCAAAACACTATGAATGACAACAATAACACTATGAATGAAATGAATGAACATTTATTAAGCGCATAAACATTTCCAAACAAAAGGCATGATCACAGCGCTGGGGAACAAAATTAAATTATAAAAAGCGGAACACTTTATCCTAGGTGAACTAATAATACACATCATGCATACAATCTCTCTCTAAATTTCTCTATCTCCCTCTCTTATACCCATACACTCGCAGTACACACCTTTCTTTTCCAACGTGTTGAACAATCCAGTTCACAAATAAATTTAGTATACTCCATCAAAGGAATAAAAAGGGGATGGAGGAGGGGAATAGAGGCGGGTGGGATGACAAAACATTATTTTTTTAAAGCAGCGATAATAATAAAACTTCTAACACACCAACGATTCGCTACAACACACGGGAAACAACAAACATTCTTCCTTCCCAGTCACACATGCAACTCATTTCACAATCTGAACTTAAATGCCAACACAATGAACAAGTACGTTTCAGCTGAAAAATTATACAGTGAGGCTTTCTGGATTAAGAAAAATATATATGCGTCTTTAGTCTGGCACGGAACGTACAGACCCTCTAAGTCCTTGAGCTCTTCCGCTAGATATTGTAGTCCATAGCGTTTAATTTTGACCTGCTCGGTACTGGGCACGCGAAGAAGACTCCGAGAATCTGACCTCAGACTGCGCGAAGGAATGTACACTTCAGTAAGCTCGGACAGACACTCAGCGGCAACCCATTTGAGGCATTCTTAAGTTAGCGACAGAAGCTTAGCGTGTTGGATGCGTTTTTGCACAGGAAGCCAGTGCATGCCAGCCAAACCACGTGAGATATGATCATATTTTCTTGTTTTGAAACAGCTGTGGTGGTTTCATTTTGAACTATTTGGATACAACAACAACAAAACAAGTCAAAAGAAAAGGATAAAGAAAAAATTCCGGGCTTATTAAAACTTCTTTATTAATGTGCCAACGGCAAAAGGAATTGCACACACGTACTGTAATGCACCATATCAAGACTCAACATTTTGCCGTTAACATTTCTATTACACAGAGTATTTGAGAGTGCTGAGGGATACGCCAACACGATATTAAACCTTGAAATATATAATTGACATTCAGTATGCAAATCGTTTTATTTTCAATTTCATTAATTAAAAAAAGTAAAATCTTTTAATTGATAACATGATTTTAGACTTTCACATACATATATACATACTAATACGTAAACATACACACACCTTTACAAGCTTCATTAAAAAGAAGTGTAATTTCACTTTTAAACAAAACTGTACAGTTGTGCAATATCATTGGCAATAATAAAGCCTACATAGCAGTAATTGTAGATCTAGGTAAATAATGAGCATAAGATTTAAAATTCAGTCAGGAAGCTCACTGGGTTAAACCCACCCTATAGGCCGGTATAAAACCATCAGATCTATAATTCAACTCATCGCTTGAAATGTTTAAAGGCATAGACCTTAATGGCATGATCAAACCCATATTTTAGTCAAACAAGATCATTGGAAAATATGAATTACTTAAGCTTAGCTTGCAATATACAAGTAGCGATGAAATGGCCAGACATAATGGTATTTTATAGGGAGAGGGGAAAGGGAGCGAGGTGGACGTGGAAAGATCTGATCCATGAATCCGTCAATGGGATGAAGTGAAATCATGAAGTCACCTCTGTACACAGACCTACACACAAAATAAACAATTCTAGGCTTCGGTCGGCGCTTTTTGTTATCGGGGTGAACAGATTTATGATTCGGTCAGAGATCCGTGTTATTGTCAAGTTCAAAGCATCTCTTCTGCAAGAGCTTTAGACGTCGTCGTCTTTTTTCGTCCAGCAGCTGGGCGTGGGTATGGTACAGCGTAAAGTTGTTGATGAGTGAAGGCACTGAGAATCCGATGACCAGTACCCCAGACACAGCCGCCATGGCCCCCACCAAGTACCCCAATCCCGTCACGGGGTACATATCCCCGTACCCCACCGTCGTCATCGTCACCACCGCCCACCAAAACCCGTGCGGAATGCTTGTAAACGTTTCCTGCAACAGAGGCAAGTAATGCAAACTCATAAATGACTAAACAAATAATATAATAATTTTTTTTAAAATAAGACATCAATTAACTAACTAATCACCTAGATAACTTAACTAACTAACTATAAACTAAGCCATCCACTGAATCATTCACTATGAAGATTATTGGGGTCGCGCGTGTCCATGATAATTTTTGTGTTAAATCAACACTAAACACGTTAATTAATAATAGTGGTGATTGAAATGAGGATGATCACTTATAAGATTACAATAACATCAACAACAATTTGAAACAACAATCCAACTGCCTCCAATATGAACAAAAACAACGTAAGCAAGAAACGCTCAAACAGTCATGCCTGCCTCAACGTCGGACGTGTGAATATGTCATCTGAACTTGTTTTCCCTATGTACCTTGTCATCCACGAAGAAAATAAGAGAAGCGAAGATGAGCACGCCCGAGGACAGACAAGTGAACATGATGAACAGATCCTTCCAGGACGCCCTCAGAGTGTAGGCCATGATCCATAGCGCGGAGAAGTAGCGGAACAACCTGAAGATGCGGAACACCCTCATCAACCGTAACCCTGGCAGCATCAGGCAAACATCTGCAACAGACGAGAGATTTGAGATGAAAGACACTGTGTGAGAAAATATGAGACACCAAGCGCAAACGTGATACAGAGTGCAGAGAAGTAGCGGCTGCCTTAAAATGCGGGTCACCTTCATAAACCTTGAAACAAATAGCACATTTGTAAAAACAACAACAAAGTTTGTGTTCCGTGTTTTTTGTATCGTTCCTATACAGCGCTTTTACAGATCAAGAGCTGTTCCAGACGCTCGCTGATACCCAATCTAACTGAAGCCGCCAGAGGCGCCCGGTCCACTTGCTGCCTTTGGGCGCATCGTGGGACGCTCTAGACAACTAAGCACCATCCTGGGCGACAGGGAGAGGGGGTGTGAGGGGAGAATGGACTTATTAGAGGTTGCTGGGTGTATTTATGGACTTATTACCCCCGTTGGGGTGCCGGGGGTTTCAGTATAAATAGTATCCCCACTTTCTGGAAATTTAGTGCTTTAAATTCCCACTGTCGCTGTCTTTCTCATTTGCTCTTTCTCATTCCTGCTCTGTTCTATCAATCTGCTATACTATCTTCTTCTTCGCTAGACCAGTCACCTATCTTCTTTCTTGAAAACTCTTCCAGGACAAGACTCCTTATTTGTGTGTGAGGTCTGTTGGAACAGCTTGGGAATATTGGACGCTTTCTGCCAGGTGGTCACTATGGCTTTATATGATGTTATTATGTAGCAATGTAGGCATTTTATATGTATGTGTTTTGTTGATAATTTATCATGATGTTTGTATTCTATTTTGCTTTTGTAAACGGGGGTTCGATAAATTAGAGTATTGCCTCAGCGTCCCCTGCGTGGGATGTCTTTATTGTAAAGTGACTGGCTGGTGGAGAGCTTTCAGTTTTACCACTAGGTTTTTTTCAGCAGATCTTTTACGCGGATCGGGGGTTTTCCGGTCCTGATTTGGCTCGGAAGAGTCCGCTGGACCTAAAGCAATAATCATGTAATGTAATGTTATGGACTTATTAGTGCTTGCTGGGTGTTTGTATGGATTTGGCACTCGCCAATCTACAACAGGAGCGTCAGGAACTTTAAAAGTCCCTGCGATGAAATGTGTGCGTGCACAGAATAGATCTCGGTTTATACTCTCATTGGAAGGAGATTCCCATACGATGGGAGACGTGAGGTATGGGAGAAGAGAGAAAAAAGGCGCTAACATCTACCAGTTCTAGACAAGAGCTGCCGTGAGCTCATGAAACAGCGCGTCAAACTCCGATAGTTTTAACAAAATCCACAGTTGTGCTGTGATGGCCTTCCTATCCTGTTTGTGTTTGGATGACATATTTGTCTGCATTTAGCATTCAGCATATTTGCACAATACATAATTAAGATGTTGCTTCGGGGGATATGCTGTTTGGGTATCCTGTCATTTTCATGTGTAAAGACATCCCCGTTGGGCGTCGGGGTTTTCTGTATAAACAGTATCCCACTTTGCGGAAATGTAGTGCTTTAAATTACCACTGTTTCTGTCATTCTCATTTGTTCTTTCTCATTTCTAATCTGTTCTATCAATCTATTATCTTCTTCGTTAGATCAGTCACCTACATTTTTTTTTAAATTGAAAACTCTCTCAAAACTCCTCATTTGTGTATGGGATCTGTTGGGTCTGCTTGTGAATATTGGGTGCTTTCTGCCAGGTGGTCACTATGTCATTCTATGGTATTATTATTTAGCAATGTAGGCATTTTATATGTATGTGTTTCGTTAATATTTCATAATAATATTTTGTTTTGTAAGTGGGGGTTCGAAAAGTTACAGTAAAGCCTCAGCGTCCTCTGCATGGGATGCCTTTTTTGTAAAGTGACCGGTTGGTGGATTGCCTTTGTCACGTGGGGTTTATGGGCTCTGCACAATGGAATTATGGACCCTCACGTTTATTCGGTGGGAACTGCTAGTAAGTCACCCTATGAATTACTTTAATAAATTTATTTGTTTAGCTCGTTCTGTGTTAAGGTTGGGGTACAGAAATAGATAGAAAAATGGTAAAAGATTACTGTCACACTAGCTTTCACACGGCTATGAATCATAAGTAGTCCAGCCACTTGATAACAGTTAAAATCACACATTTATTTCTTCTACGCTATACAAGATTCTCTAAGGACTAATCTAACTTAAAATGTCTCAGTCACTGCTAATAGTTCGATCGCTGATAGTCTAGGCAGCTGTTATATCTTCCTTGGGCACTTTGCTATAAGATTTCATGTAGATTTGGACTACTGTGGTCCGTTTTACAGTTTCTGAAGAGTTGGACTACTGTGGTCCTGCTATGATCAGTTTAAGTGCACTTCTGGGGGTACACTTAACTTTCTTATGGTGCGGTCGAAGTCCTTCTGTGAGGTAGCTTCTGGTACACCTTTGTAGTTGTGTAGTTGGGTTCCCTTGCCACGCTGTGGGGTCTGACAGGGAGTTTTCCGGGTCGCTCTTTCCGTCTTGTGCGGTAGAGGATACTCCGCCAACTAGTCGTTTCTGTGGAGTGGTGCGCCCAGGATAGCTCGGGATAGCTCTGGATAGCTCTGGATAGCTCTGGATAGCTCTGGATAGCTCTGGATAGCTCGCCTGCTCGTCTGTAATATAAGAGACGAAAGTCTGCACAACCCTGAATAATCGGTTTGTGCAGAGCGTCTCACTGAAAGCCAAGTAGCCCTCAGTGATAGCTCCACATCTCTATACATAAGCGACGAACATTCTGCTACTTCCGGGTTCCACTGGAATTTCACTCTAAATTCCTATACATACATAAATATCAATCGTGGCTAACTATACACATACAGAATTAATAATAATATAAACATTCAGTGGTACAGCCACTGGTCTGCAAACATACATATAAGTTAAACAACAGAGGTTCCGTACGGGATACAACATGGCGGCGCAACCGGTCGTGTTTCGGCTCGTGGTCGGCTCTTCCACGTGGTACGGCAAATTCGGATTAATAATTCACATTTATGCATAGCAAATTCCACAAACATAATTTCAACAATAATATAAATATATCACGATGAAACAGAAGGGTGTTCATTTACCTGTTTGACAAGTTCAGGCCCGTGATGACTTGAGAGAATTCTAAGTCCTGCTTCCTGGTCTATGAGTGTAGAGATTTCTCTAGCTGTGGAGATGTTGACTCTACCTCTTCTCACACACGACTGACCAAAGCTGTGTTAGGCTCTGACACAGTCAAAACTGCTCTACCCACTTAGCCTGCTTCTGATTGGTTAAAACGGTCCGATTCAAAGCTCTCATTGGGTAAAATGTTTACGACTCTCGCACACAGTGCTGATTCACTAAGCTGTGTGGGGGTCTGGCTCGCTGTGTGTACTTTTATTGCTACTGTGTAATTTACTGACTCTCTACTGTTACAAAGACTACACAAGGCTAAATAGTAAATGTGCAGAGTTAAAGCTAGTCCTAACGCGACAGGCTCCCTCAACTGAAAAAAGGCGATGACTACTGGATTCGACCTTTTTCTACTACAGGGCCTAGTTTAACACTGCACTATCCTAGGGTCCTATTTACAAACTAATTAAGTTGCTCTACCTGAGCTGCAATGCTATGCCAGGTAGCTATGGACTCTAGTGACAGGGTTTTACTGGGCGGGGACGAATTCTGGTGCTGTGGCCCTTAGTTGTGTTGGGTGGGCGACAGCTGCTGTGTCCTCCACGAGATGGCGACTGAGGTAGTCGGCTCCGTGGTTCTCTTTGCCGGGGATGTACTCGATTTGGAATGAGTATGCCTGAAGGGTGAGTGCCCATCGCATCAGGCGAGAGTTCAAAGACTTGGAGGCTGCCAGGAACGATAGTGGTTGGTGGTCCACCTGAACTGTGAAGTGGGTCCCATACAGGTAGAGTTGAAACTTCTGTATGGCCCAGACTAGTCCAAGACATTCTTTCTCCGACGTGGCGTAGTGGGTCTCGGCGGGTCTCAATTTTCTGCTGGCGTAGGCGACAGGGAATAGCGTCTCTGCATTCTTGGGGTCGCGCTGTAGCAGTACTGCTCCGAGGCCTAAGTCGCTTGCGTCGGTGCGAAGAACGAATGGCTGAGTCAAATCGGGTAGGTGGAGTACTGGCGCCGATGTCATTCTGTCCTTGAGTGTTTGGAATGCCGTCTCACATTCTGCTGTCCATACGACTTTGTCCGGGGCGATTTTCCGGGTTCCATTTGTCAGTGGCACGGCGATGCTGTTGTAGTTGGGGATGAACTTCTGGTAGAAGCCGCAGAGTCCTAGAAACGACTGCACTTCCTTCTTGGTCTTGGGCCTAGGAGCGTCGAGTAGGCGTTTCACTGTCTTCTCTACCGGTCGCAGGCTTCCTTGACTTATGGAGTGTCCCAGAAATTCTAGTTCTGTGAATCCAATCTGACATTTGGTGGGTCTTGCCGTCAATCCCGTGTCTCTGAGGCGGGCGAGTAGTTGTTGTAGGAGCGTGACATGTTCCTCCCACGTAGGTGTTGCGATGAGGATGTCGTCCATAAACGAATGTAGGTGCTCGCTGCTCAGGGGTGCCAGGAGTTTTCGCATCATGGCGCTGAAGATGCTGGGTGCGTTGTGGAGTCCGAATGGAAGCACGTTGAATTCGAAGTGTCCTTCCATAGTGCTGAAAGCTAGGTACTTTCGGACTTGCGGTTGCACTGGTATCTGGTAGTATCCTTTGCTGAGGTCGATGCGTGAGAAGTACTTTGCTCGCTGTAGCTTGGCAAATAGGTCTGTCTGGTCCGGGAGTGGCTCTGGCTGGAACTGCGTTACGGCATTCAACAGTCTGAAGTCGATGCACAGTCGATGCTCTCCGTTGGGTTTTCGCAACAATACCGTGCCTGCGCTGTAGGGTGAAGTAGACTCTGAGATGATTCCGGCTGCCAGTAAGGTGTCTATCTCTTCCTTGATGGCTCGCTGCTGAGACAGGGGCATCGGGTAGAGCTTCTGGCGGACGGGTGTTGGGTCGGTCACCGTTAAGGTTACTTCGACGAGGTCTGTCCTCCCTGGTCGGTCTGTGAGCACAGTCTGATGTTGTCGAATGACCTGTCGTACTTGCTGTTGCTGTTTAGCGGCTAGGTCTCCGTTGAGTATCACGTCTTTGTAGGTTTCTTTGGAGTGCAGGGGGTACTCTACTGCATTGGTCTCCATGCTTTCTCCTTCTTCCGCGATGGCGATGGCTAACAAGTTGTGAGTGCTGGGGGTCGCTGGTCGGTCCGTATACTTCTTGAGGAGATTGATGTGGTGGTATCGGGCTCTCCCGTTCACCTCTACTTGGTAGACTGTCTTGGATTTCTGGGCAGTCACCCGGTACGGTCCTCTCCAAGCGATGTCCAGCTTGTTGGTTCCACTTGGAAGTAAGAGTAGCACTTGATCGCCGACTTGCAGTTCTCTGTCCTTCGCGTGGCGGTTGTAGTACTTCGCCTGACGGGCTCTTGCCTTCTTCAGTGCTTCACCAGCTTTCTTCCACGTTGCTTTGAGGGTTTCCTGCAGGTCTGCGACGTACTTGGTGGCACCTCTTGGTGTGTCGTCTATCTTGGCTTCCGTCCAACTTCTGCGTAGGGCTTCTAGCGGTCCTGCTAGAGGTCTGCCGAATAGCAATGTTGACGGGGTGTAGCCTGTGGCTGCATGGGGCGTTTCTCTGTATGCGAACAGTGCCGCATTCACGTAGGTGTCCCACGCTTCTGGATTGTCGTCGGCGACTTTCCTGAGGATGGTGAGAAGGGTTCCATTCAGTCTTTCTACTTGTCCGTTGCTGGCTGGGTGGTATGGTGGTGTGCGAATGTGATGAACTTGTATCAACTCGAACACGTCTTGCATCAGGCGGCCGGTGAACTGAGATCCGTTGTCCGTTCTAATGCTGTCCGGGAATCCGACTCTGGTAAAGATGGCGATGAGTGCATCTGCAATCTTCTTGGTGTCTATCGCTGGCAACGGGACTGCTTCGCACCACATCGTACATGCGTCGACGAGTGTGAGTAGAAATCTGTTCCGCTTCTTGGTCATGGGCAGTGGTCCCACTATGTCTACTGAGACTTGCTGGAATGGTACGCCGACTACTACCGATGGTCCTAAGGTAACTGGTACGGTGTGATGTCGCGGGGAATATCGTTGACATTGGTGGCAAGATTTCACGTAGCGCTTGACATCCTCCGTGATTCCTGGCCAATAGTAGTGTGCGCTGATTCTCTGCACTGTGGCTCCAATTCCCATGTGTCCGCTGAGTGGCATGCTGTGGCCTAATTCTAGTACTTGGGCTCGAAGGGTGGCGGGTAGTACTAGTTGGGTGTGATCTCCATCTCCTTGACGATGTAGAACTCCCTCTTCCATGTAGAAGTCTCCCTTGTGCGGGGGTGTGTGCGCCTTGGGTAGCTTCTGGAAGCACTTCGCTATCGAGGTGTCTTCTTTCTGTGCTGTTTTGATCTCTTCGAGTCCTGGATTCGGAGCGAACTCGGGCTGGGGTGGTTGGGTTTTAGCTTGGGCCCTGGTTTGCACTGCAGCTATCTCTACAGTTTTAGGGGGCGTGCCTAAGAACACATACCTACAACCTAGCACTAGATCATACAGGGGTTTCTGTAAAACAGCTGCTTGGATTCGTCCTGTGACGTACCTACTCTCTACTTCGATCCATGCTATTGGGCAAGTAGTCGTCGGTTTCGTCAAGTCTGCTCCTTGTAAGTCGACTGTCTTGTCTGTCAAGTCCGCGCGCGATACAAGAGATTCGCTAACTATCGCGTCGTATGATAGACCTGTGTCATACAGACAGTTCGCTTCTTTTCCGTTGACCTTGACCGTGTCTGTCACCGATGGGTGATCTCCGATTGTGTGTGGCTTGTTACCGCTACTTTGAGTTAGAACTCTGTGCGCTGGCCGGCTTTCGCGCTCTTCCCTACGTTGTGCGGCCAACTTGAAACATTCTGCGGTGGAGTGATTGTTTCTGTTGCAGAACGAACAATACCGTCTCTGTTCTGCAGGACCTCTTTTCCCGAATTCCGTGTTGGGTCCTTTATTTTGCCCAGGTCTGGGGTTATTCGGCTTATTCGCGGTGCGCTCTTCTCGGTTAGGGCTTCGTTTCTGTGCCTCTTTCCCGTTAGGCTTTAGGTCTCGCCTGAAGCTCTTGGCTTCTCCGTGTGCGGCCACGTACCTATCTGCGACCTTGACCAGATCTTCTAGTCTTTCCGCGCCCTGCTCTACTGAGAATGTTCTCAGCTCGGGGGTCATGGTTTCCCGTAGCTGTTCCCATACTAACAGTTCTGTCAGTCCATCATACGTTTTAGCCGTGGCTGACTGGCTAATCCACTTATCCAGCGTTGTGGACAACCGATCCGCGAACTGCGCATAGCTCTCTCCTTTCACTCTCCGGTTGGTGCGGAACTTTTGCCGGTAGCATTCTCCTGTCAGTTCGAATCCCGTTAGGAGTGCCTCTTTTACTTTGTGATAGTCAGTCACTCTGTCAGTCGGTAGCTTACTGTAGATGTCATAAGCCTTTCCTCTAAGCCCTTGACTAAGCTTAAAAGACCAATGAGTGGGATCTAGTTTGTACTCTGTTGCTAGACGCTCAAACCTAGTCAGATAGAGATCTAGACCTTCTTCTCTCTCATTGAATGTTCCCAGTGGAAATGACATTCCTTGTACAGGGTTGGATGCTACCTCTAGCTGATCTGAGTGGGAAGGGGTTGAGGAAGAACTTGAAGCTCCTGATCCCAATCTTCTTAGCTCTAACTCATGCTGTCTTTCTTTTTCCTTTTCTGCCCGCTCTTTTTCTTTTTCTGCCCGCTCATACTCCCATCTCCTAACTTCTGCATCTCTCTCTGCTGCTAATGCTGCCTTCTTTTGTTCTACTTCTAACTCTGCTTTCTTTTGCTCTGCTTCTAATGCTAGTTTCTTCTGTTCTGCTTCTAATTCTAATTTCTTTTGCTCTGCTTCTAAGGCTAGTTTCTTCGCCTCCCTTTCTGCTGCTCTCTCTGCCTTAGCCTCCTGTTTCTCTACCTCTGCATTGATATACGCAATTAGGTCTCCCCCTGCTAAGTGTAAAGCTTCCCCTAATTCCTTGAAACGCAATCTCAAGGCCACTGGGTCCGACATTGCCAAACGTGTCTATGAACACCCTCTGAATCAAGTGGAATACCAAAACACTAGCAATATTGCAATTCAATAAAAACAATGCAAAGACCATAAAATTCGTAATCAATAATAGAATAAAACAAGAGTCAAATGGCATACAACAGTTATTTAAGCAAAACCTGCAAAAGAACAATGCAACATACAGGCACAAAAATATTTGAAGCAACAAAGTTTTTAACTAAAGAATAGTGCACCCAACTGATCAGTGTTATACCCTTACACTATTCTAAGTTATTCTACTTCTACTGTTATCTAATTTTATTGTACTTAGGTCCGGTTATACCCAATTCCTATTATACACAGATCCTAGCTAGGCTCGCCAATTAAAGTGTCACGTGGGGTTTATGGGCTCTGCACAATGGAATTATGGACCCTCACGTTTATTCGGTGGGAACTGCTAGTAAGTCACCCTATGAATTACTTTAATAAATTTATTTGTTTAGCTCGTTCTGTGTTAAGGTTGGGGTACAGAAATAGATAGAAAAATGGTAAAAGATTACTGTCACACTAGCTTTCACACGGCTATGAATCATAAGTAGTCCAGCCACTTGATAACAGTTAAAATCACACATTTATTTCTTCTACGCTATACAAGATTCTCTAAGGACTAATCTAACTTAAAATGTCTCAGTCACTGCTAATAGTTCGATCGCTGATAGTCTAGGCAGCTGTTATATCTTCCTTGGGCACTTTGCTATAAGATTTCATGTAGATTTGGACTACTGTGGTCCGTTTTACAGTTTCTGAAGAGTTGGACTACTGTGGTCCTGCTATGATCAGTTTAAGTGCACTTCTGGGGGTACACTTAACTTTCTTATGGTGCGGTCGAAGTCCTTCTGTGAGGTAGCTTCTGGTACACCTTTGTAGTTGTGTAGTTGGGTTCCCTTGCCACGCTGTGGGGTCTGACAGGGAGTTTTCCGGGTCGCTCTTTCCGTCTTGTGCGGTAGAGGATACTCCGCCAACTAGTCGTTTCTGTGGAGTGGTGCGCCCAGGATAGCTCGGGATAGCTCTGGATAGCTCTGGATAGCTCTGGATAGCTCTGGATAGCTCTGGATAGCTCGCCTGCTCGTCTGTAATATAAGAGACGAAAGTCTGCACAACCCTGAATAATCGGTTTGTGCAGAGCGTCTCACTGAAAGCCAAGTAGCCCTCAGTGATAGCTCCACATCTCTATACATAAGCGACGAACATTCTGCTACTTCCGGGTTCCACTGGAATTTCACTCTAAATTCCTATACATACATAAATATCAATCGTGGCTAACTATACACATACAGAATTAATAATAATATAAACATTCAGTGGTACAGCCACTGGTCTGCAAACATACATATAAGTTAAACAACAGAGGTTCCGTACGGGATACAACATGGCGGCGCAACCGGTCGTGTTTCGGCTCGTGGTCGGCTCTTCCACGTGGTACGGCAAATTCGGATTAATAATTCACATTTATGCATAGCAAATTCCACAAACATAATTTCAACAATAATATAAATATATCACGATGAAACAGAAGGGTGTTCATTTACCTGTTTGACAAGTTCAGGCCCGTGATGACTTGAGAGAATTCTAAGTCCTGCTTCCTGGTCTATGAGTGTAGAGATTTCTCTAGCTGTGGAGATGTTGACTCTACCTCTTCTCACACACGACTGACCAAAGCTGTGTTAGGCTCTGACACAGTCAAAACTGCTCTACCCACTTAGCCTGCTTCTGATTGGTTAAAACGGTCCGATTCAAAGCTCTCATTGGGTAAAATGTTTACGACTCTCGCACACAGTGCTGATTCACTAAGCTGTGTGGGGGTCTGGCTCGCTGTGTGTACTTTTATTGCTACTGTGTAATTTACTGACTCTCTACTGTTACAAAGACTACACAAGGCTAAATAGTAAATGTGCAGAGTTAAAGCTAGTCCTAACGCGACAGCCTTCAGTGTTACCATTAGGGTTATTTCAACAGATCTTTTATACGGATCAGGGGTGAGTTCTTTTCAACCAAGTTGTGGTCCTGATTCGGCTCTTTGCAGTCCGCTGGATCCTATAACCAATGACTAACTATCTAACAAAATGGGTAAGATACTATCTTTTTTTGTGTGGGTATTCCTAAGTAAACTCTATAGTACGGGTTCTATGTGAAGTAAAGTCATACCTTCGGAATATGAAGCTGCCAGTATGATGATGTCAGGCACAATGGCCAGCAGGTCCACAACGCCGCCAAAGGTGAACAGATAGACTCTCGTCCTGCATCGTGCACTACAGCTGTTGTCTCTCACGGCTGGGTTCAGTCGTGCAGTATGCTGAGGGTAGCGAACTCTGCAGAGAGCGCAGTCTTCTTTGAAGACCAGTCTGAAAACAAGATGACAAGCAAATCAATATCATTGTAATAGTTACATTTCCGCTATACATTGCCTAGCGACCAATGAGCTCTCGCACATAAGAATCATTAAAATAGTTTAGTTTCATGTAAGAAGGGGAAAAAATAAACCTCTGGGTTTACATACGTTAAATAAACCCATTTCGAGAAGCTGAGATTTCAACAGATTGTCTGTTGTTGTTTTATCGCGTCTTACTAGCAATTTACAAAACATTTGCACAGAGATTTCTAATCCATTCCTGGCGAGGTATTATCGAATGAAGAATCTGAATAAGACTAAATCTGAATTATACTTTCATTAAGGCCTAGCTATTGTATCCACCCAGAGATACTCTTCTTGCACAGTTCGACGAATAAAAATAACACACTTGCCTAACGATGGCCTAAATAGACTTCGGTTTGTGTGTAACTGCCAAGTCTGTATTCATGAGATGGGTCGGATTGGTTTGCGAAGGGCGTGGGGTATTGGTGTGCATAATTATAAGGCACAGTGTTTTGTCGTCCTCTACCCTATCTTCGTAGAACTCACTGATCATGCCTCCGAGTGTTAATTAGAAGTCGCAGTACACGCATTTAGTAATTAATTTATCTATTGTTACCGATTCTCTCCTTTGACTTGTCGAGGCGCGCGGTCAATACCGCTTTCCTTGAAACAGCAGCTGATAGTCTTGAGAAGCAGGTCCATGATAAAGAACACCAGGCACGCCCTGTCCAGATACAACAGTGCTTCAGAAGTGTCCGAGCTCATCAGTTCATCTTCTACACTATGATTATGATTAGAGGTCGACATATTGCCCGAGGCATCCTGGGAAGACACGCGAAAGGCAGGATGGGTAGAGAAGCAAAAGCTGAAGATGGAAGTCAAGGCGACGATCAGAGAAAACCAGCCATACACCTGCAACAAGAGGAAAATGTTAGAACGGTGGAGATGAGATGTTGTTGTTGTTGTTGTTGTTTTTGTTGTTGTTGTTGATGATGATGATGACACCGATGACTCCTATAATAATGATGATGGTCATCATCATCATCATCATCATCATCATCATCATCATCATCATCATCATCATCATCACCTCGATCACCATCACCACCACCTCCACCCCCACCACCATGTGTTAGTGGTGGATAATAATTAACTAATAAACAGGAACGTCAAGTCAGATTTGTTCTTCTAAATAAACGACCAGTAAGTCTACTTTCAGCAAATCAACCAGTCAATGAGTCAATCATTTCATCAAGTCAAACAATTGAATCGTTTTGATACTTACCTTAGAATAGGTATTATCTTTAGCCATTAGGAACCTCCACAGCCACACACAGAAGTTGATTCTGATCTTCTGTTCAGAAGCGTCTTTTTCACTCTTGTCCTGGCTGGCATTGTACTTCTGGGGCTTTTCCGTGCAGCGTTCTTTTTTCTTGGACGATTTCGTGTTGAATTTGAAATCCATGTCGCATTCCAGGCGACTCAGCGACTTCTCTGTAGACTCCCAGTCGTAGAAAAACTTCCAGCAGCAGTTCTCCATGTCCGAAAGGTCCAGTCCCCAGAACTGCAATTCTTGTGACACCTGTTGTGGTTTTTTTAAAAGAAAAAAAATTGCGATGCAATAATTTATTTTAAAAAAGAAGGGGACTTTAGACTTTAAACGTTTAGACTTAAACGTTTATTGCAATTACAACATGTTACAAGGATAATAATTTTAAGCTTACAGCTTATTCTTACAATTAGTCCTTGTTTCAGGCACCCACTCAAGCATAATACATTTATACAATCAATTAAACCTGCCACATGTTACAGATATAAAAGTAAAACTATAATAATGTCAAAACAAGAACTTTTAACACGTCTAAACGTCGTCTGAACAATTTAATATTATACCATTATAATATGGTGACCTGTGGGTGGAAAAATTATGAATTTAAAATATGGTTAAAAAGCATTAATTTAAATGATTTGATTGTTTTGTTTTGTTTAATGATCGGAGGAAGTTCATTCCATGAAGACGGTGCTCTGAACCCAAAACTAATCTTTGATAGATCAATTCTTGGTTTAGGTAAGAGATAATTTTGGGAATGGTATACATTTGATGATTTAGTTAAAAATCGGGTTAGATAGTTTGGTGTAATATTGTTGTGAACTTTAAACATAAGCATGATCATATTATATTGAAATTGTTTATTTAGTGGTAAAATGTTTAATTTTATAAATTTTTCATCTGTTGAAATAGTTGTACAGTTAGAAATTAATTTTATTGCCCGTCGATGCAATGAATTTATTTTTTGTATGTGATTATGACTAGCAGCACTCCACACAGTGGAAGCATAGTTAATATGCGAAAGACAGTGTGCATGGAAGAACACTTTCCTGGCATATTCAGGAACAAAACATCGTAGTTTTGAAAGCAAAAACGTACTTTGGGAAAGGCGTTTACATATTTGATTAATGTGTTTATCCCATTTGAATTCTGAATCAATAGTAACTCCAAGTACACGATGGTCTGTTACTTGGTGGACACAAGTGTTATCTATTGTAATATGTAATTGTAAAGGCTGTAATTGATGTTTTTGTCTTGTTGTGATAATCATGCACTCTGTTTTTTTTAGGATGAAGAACCATTTGATTAGTTAGACACCAGTTTATCACATCATTTAAACTATTTTGTAAAGATGTTTGTATGGACGTAATGTCTTTCCCAGAACAATGTAATGTACTGTCATCTGCAAACAAATCACAGATTACATTATTATCTGATATTTGGAGGTGGAGGTCGTTTATATAGATACAAAATAGAGGAGGTCCCAGTATCGAGCCTTGAGGAACGCCACATTTTACTGTACCTTTTGCTGAGTAATGGCCATTTACTAACACTGTCTGCTCTCTATCACTTAAGTAAGATTGGAAAAAATTGACAGTTGCAGAATTATTCAGATACACAGATAATTTACTGATCAATACGGAATGATTAACCATATCAAAAGCTTTTGTAAAGTCTAGAAAAACGGCACCAGTAATTTCATTCTTATTAATTGCAGAGAGCCAAGTATCACATAATCTAACCAAAGCAGTATGGCACGAATGATTTTTACGAAAACCAGATTGGAATGGATGAAAAAGAGCATGTTTCTCCATGAAAGTATTTACATGTTTATACATATGTTGTTCAAGTGGTTTAGATAGAACATTTAGTAATGAAATAGGTCTAAAGTTATTTGGATCAGAAGTGTCCTTTGCTGTTGGAATTGGGACAACTTTAGCCATTTTCCAAGCATCAGGAAATATTTCAGTTTTAATACACAAATTATAGATAAAAGTTAATGGTTCAATTATGTAGGGCAGTGAAAGTTTTAAAATCAAAGAATTAATATTATCAAAACCGCAAGACTTTTTGTTTTTTAGACTTGTTATATATTTGGATACGTCATGAGTATTTAAGAGGGGGAAGAAACATGTAGTATTCGGAGTTAGTCTGTCTTTACAAAAATTATCAAGTAATGCTGTAAGACTGTACGCAGGTTTATGACAAGTGGATTGAATGATAATATCAGTTATAGATAAAAAGTGATTATTAAAAGTTTCAGCTGATGGAGTAATAACAGCTGTGTGTTTTGTACATTTAGACTTTCCTGTTATCTCATTCTTTGTGATTTTGTATCATGGTCATTCATTATTAATGAAGTAATATACTTTTTTTTTGAGTCTCGAATCATAGTGGAGACTCTATTTCTTTGTTTCTTGTATTCCGCAAATCTTTTTTGTTTTTTAAATGTGTCACGGTTTTTCATTGCATCAATAATATCTGATGTCAGCCATTTAGAAAATGTACTTTGTTTGACTCTTTTCTCTCTAATCGGTGCATGTTTATTCAAGATCATACAAAACCTATCATACCACACTCTTAAGGCTTTATTAGGATCATTACACAAATATATAGTATTGAAGTTAGTAAAATGTAGGTCATACAGGAATGCATCCTTGTTAAAAGATTTAAATGACCTAAATTGAATAATTGTATGTGCATTAAGTTTATGTTTTAGAAATTTGCACGATAAAGTGCTGTTACACTCAGTTCGATGATGGTGTTTTTCTTTATCAGTAGTGGATTCAGCCCCAATGCTGAAGTACTGATGAGTGTAGCTCAGATTCGTTTATTCACGCAACCCGCTCAAGCAGCATACAAGTCACAAAGTCGACGTATGAAGTTTTCCACTTTTTATTCAGCACACATCAACAACTGCATACAATCGTCTTTCCACTCCTCAACTCAACAACTTTCAAATTTACTTTCCAGCTTCACTATCAACAACAACACTATCTCCCAACAACAGTGCGGCACACAATTTTATAATCTCTCTCTCTTCCGGAACAATTTCTAATACAGTAGAAATGACGCACTGCCACCAATCGAATAAAAGATCGTCATCACTGACTTACGTCAATACATATTTTTATATCTTCCGGAACGACCTCTTGCTTCGACATGTATCGGGAAATTTCTATCGAGAGTAAACACCCGAATCCAGAGTATTCTACGACAAAATCGACTAACGAAAATTATCAACGTTATACAAAGCCTCTCCTAACAACAATGCAAACTCAAATCAAAGGTAAATAAATTCCATTATTGAATACTTTGCAAAACGAAACGATTAGATCTATCGTGCGCGCTTCCGACATACTTTCGTTCGCGTTTCCAAGTAACATAACCCCCCACTTAAGAAGAAATTTACCCAATTTCTTTCAACAACGTTGAAACGTAATGCACAAACAAAGTCCACAATTAAAACTTATTTCAGACTGTCTGAACACTGTCACTGTTCTCAGCTCATTCACACAGAGTCAATGGTTTTCATCTTCAAATCTGCCTGGATATTGTCAATGTTCACAGTTCATTCACACGGAGTCAAAGTTTCTCATCTGCAAGTCTTTCTGGATACTGTCAATGTTCACAGATCATTTACCCAGTCAACGTTTTTCATTTTCAAGTCTGTCATTACCAATATTCTTAGTTCATCCACACAGTCAATGTTCTTTCATCCGCAAGGAAACGACGCCCTCGTCAGTTGCGGTCGTCATCGGCCCAGGGTCAAAGACGATGATCACGTGGGCTTCCCTGGGATCAGTGCATCCTCCGTTGTCTCCTTCTTCCATCGAACGTCCGACGCAGTCGACGTTGTCAGCTCCCAGGATGCACTCGCTGGGTCTCACGGTCAGGTTGGCTTCTGCGGGACGGTGGAACAGCTCCCTCAAGGTCTGCAGATGCTCCTTCCAGGTCTGGGTGTGGACTTCATGTTCGACCAAAGTCGTAGAGCCTGGGACATCACTCAAGCTATGGGGAAATTCGCCCATAAGGTCCTTGAGCTCCAACTTTTGACCTTCTGTCAAGCTCGGTCCTAGCTTAACATCATCGATGCCTTCTTTGCTGTGGAAGTCTCCCAGTTCCAACAGTTCTTCGCTGTCAAAGCTGTTGTCGGTCACAGCTGCTGTGGCTGCGTGCACAGTCTCTGATGGCCTTTCCACGTACAGCTTAAGGAGGTTGGCGTGGTATATCTTGGAATGCTGACCGACCTTCACCTTGTAGTCTTTGATCCCCACCACGGTCTCCACTTCGTACGGGCCTTTCCACTGCATCAGCAACTTATTATGATCGGTTGGTAGCAGCACCAGCACTTTGTTGCCAGGTTTGAACTTCCTGTTCACAGCCCTACGATCGTAGTAGTGCTTTCCACAGTCTTGGGACTTCTTCAGGTTTTCTCTGGCTATCTCGAGAGTCTGCTCCAGCTTCTCCCGTAGCTCAAACACGTACTGGCAGCTGTTCTTCACCTCTGGGGTGTCTACTTCTTTCGTCCACAGTTCTTTTAGGATGTGCATCGGCCCTCGGATGGTTCTTCCGTACAGCAGCTCGAACGGAGAAAAGCCGGTGGACTCCTGCGGTACTTCTCTGTAGGCGAAAAGTAAGGCGTTGATATAGCGATGCCATTGTCTGGGCTGCTCGCTGCACAGTTTCTTCAGGGTGGACTTCAGCGTAGCATTGAACTTCTCGACAAGCCCGTTGCACATCGGATGGTAGGGTGTCGTAGTCAAATGCCGGATGCTCAGCAATCTGTTGACCTCCTTCATGCAGTCAGAGACGAACTGCGTCCCGAGGTCTGTCAGAATTTCTTCAGGCACTCCAAGCCTACTGAACATGTCCACTAGCGCCTCTGCAACAGTTTCAGTGTCAATCTTCTTCAGAGGCACTGCTTCTGGGTACCGAGTCGCATAGTCCACTAAAGTCAGTACCCACCGATGACCTTCTTCACTCGGAGGTCTTATTTCGCCGATTAAGTCTAAGGCCACCCTCTTGAAAGGTCGGTCGATCAGAGGCATCCTCTGCATAGGCACTTTCGGGACCCTTCCTCGAGGTATGGTCTTCTGGCAAATGTCACATGATCGGCAGAAACGGCTGACGTCCGCATGAAGTCCTGGCCAGTAGAACACCGCCTGGATTCTATCCGACGTCTTCTTGATACCCAGGTGACCTCCCATGATTGAGTCATGCGCTACTTCCATCACCTGGCGCCTTAGGGGTAACGGTACCAAGACTTGACGTAGTGGTTTCCCTCCGTTGACCCTCGGGTGCTGGAAGATTCGGTACAGGATCTTGGCCTTCACCTCAAAATAGACCGTACCACTGCCTTTGGTCACGTGGTCTTGGCGGTTCCTGTACTTGTTTAAAGTGCTATCAGCTTCCTGGAGCTGAATCAGCTTATCTCTGTCCACGATGGCAGCTTTAGAGTTGTCGGCGACCTTCAGTGGCGTAGACGTCTTGTCTCTCTTGGCCTGGGCCCTGGTAGTAACAGCACCGACGATCTCTGGTCGGCAGGGCTGAGCCGGAGTAACCACATTATCCCGTAGCAGCTCTGTAAGGTCTCCATCTGGAAATGGCAATGGATCCTCCTCCACAACTTCGACGTGTTGAGTTGAGGCAGGACTCCACTCTGGATTGGGGTCGTCGGGTCGTCTCGCGCCGTCGATATTCCCGATCATCAAATCATACAGCGGCTTCTTCAGGCAAACCGCTTCGACTTCGCCTATGTAGAAAGGGGTGTTGACATGAATCTTCGCAACTGGCGCTCTCACACATTTGCTGTCGGCCATAAGTGTCCATTTTGAATCGCCAGTGAACTGTTCTTTAGCGATTAGGTCTTCTCTGACGATGACCCCACTACAGCCAGAGTCTCTTAAGACAGTCACTTCATGATTTCCGACGCGTCCCTTTGAAACAGGCATGTTCTGGACGGTCACAGCTGCGCTGGCGACGACGGGGATGGATTTTCCGTTGGCAAGGAGAAGTTGGCCATCAGTCATGCACTCTTGGACGTCGGCAGGAGTAGCTGTGCGCTTGGTCTCACTCGGAAGAATGACGCTCCCGCCGCACACTTGATGGTCAGATCTACTGTTTTGCCGTTGATTGGAGAAACGTCCCTGTCGGTTGCCCACCGCTGCATTGTCCGTACTGCCCCGCTGTCCGCTACTTTTGTTTTGAGGACAGTTAGCCGCTCTGTGGTCTGTAGCGTTGCAGGTGAAACAGCCTCTTGAATGCCCTTCCCTGGGAGGTGGCGTGGAGTCCGTGTGTCTCTGGCTCGTCTGACTCCCCTGAATCTGGTTCCCATGGTTTCCAGTCTTCTGAAATGGTTTTGTCGCCTTAGGTGGCCCCAGCGTTTTCTCATGAGCGATGAGATATCTTTCAGCAGCTTCAGCAACGTCTTTTAGCGTCTCCAACTTTTGTATTTCCAAGTGGATCGCGAGGTCCTTAGGGCAGGCGTTGAGTAATTGCTCCCTTACAATCAGATCATGGAGACTCTCGTAAGTCTTTCCTTTGCCTGATAATTCCACCCACTTGTGTAGATATGACGACAGGCGCTCCACAAACTGCTTTGGCGTCTCGTCTGACAAAGGCCGGCATTCGCGGAAGCGTTTACGGTAGCCCTTCTCTGTAAAGTTGTAGCACTGCAACAGGGCCTCTTTCAAAACGTCGTAGTCTTTGGCGTCATTATTCGACAGTCTACTGTAGACATCGAGCGCCTTCCCCGTCAATAGTGCACTAAGTATAATTGCCCACTCTTGACGTTGCCATTTAGCGCTTTCGGCGAACCTTTCGAACCTCGCCAGATAGCTGTCGATCTGGTCCTTTTCGTCGACGAATGCTGGCAATTTTGGAGCTTTGAAGTCGCTGATAACATGTGGCGCGCGCTGCTGTTGTTGGATGCGCGCCATTTCTAACTGGAATTGACGCTCAGCCTCTAATCGTCTCTCTTCCATCTCGTCACGTCGACGCTTTTCTTCTCTTTCTTCGCGCCGTCGCTGTTCTTCTCTTTCTTCACGCAATATTCTCTCCTGGCATTTGACGTACTCCGTCAGCTGTTTGCCTTTTAGATTTAGTTCAACCCCTTTCTGCCAGAAGTCAGCCATCTTGATGCTTCTGGAAAGTTCTGGAAAGTTCTTTTCTGGAAAGTTCTTTTTCTAGAAAGTTCTTGACTGTGCTGCACCCTTCTAGACTGTTCTAGAACAGCACGCTTTCTGCAGTAGCGCTGATGCTTGTCACTAGTCGCTTTCGCTGACGCAGGCCCCGCTGTCCTCGTCGTATGCGACGCTGCACCACGTTGGTGTTGATGTACACGCTCCTGTGCTGAAGTAGACGCGACGTCCGCTCGTCGCTCTCTCTAATACTGGCGATGTAGCTCCGAGACTGTCCCTCGACGTAGTCTTGCGGCAGCCACGTAGTCCCGATCTGTTGTTCGCTCACCAAACAACTCTTCAGCGACTACACGCCCTTGCAGTCAACCCGAATCTATCGGATGTAGTCCCAGTATGTTGGCCCCTCTCGACGCAACTCGTTGGCGGCTACCCTCGATGACTGCTTCTCGTAACGTTGACTCGCTTGTTGTAGCAGTTGAACCCTTGGCTATGGCGTGAATCGCGGCTTGACCCCCAAAATGTTACACTCAGTTCGATGATGGTGTTTTTCTTTATCAGTAGTGGATTCAGCCCCAATGCTGAAGTACTGATGAGTGTAGCTCAGATTCGTTTATTCACGCAACCCGCTCAAGCAGCATACAAGTCACAAAGTCGACGTATGAAGTTTTCCACTTTTTATTCAGCACACATCAACAACTGCATACAATCGTCTTTCCACTCCTCAACTCAACAACTTTCAAATTTACTTTCCAGCTTCACTATCAACAACAACACTATCTCCCAACAACAGTGCGGCACACAATTTTATAATCTCTCTCTCTCTTCCGGAACAATTTCGAATACAGTAGAAATGACGCACTGCCACCAATCGAATAAAAGATCGTCATCACTGACTTACGTCAATACATATTTTTATATCTTCCGGAACGACCTCTTGCTTCGACATGTATCGGGAAATTTCTATCGAGAGTAAACACCCGAATCCAGAGTATTCTACGACAATATCGACTAACGAAAATTATCAACGTTATACAAAGCCTCTCCTAACAACAATGCAAACTCAAATCAAAGGTAAATAAATTCCATTATTGAATACTTTGCAAAACGAAACGATTAGATCTATCGTGCGCGCTTCCGACATACTTTCGTTCGCGTTTCAACGTAACAAGTGCATACTATAGGATTATGGTCACTCATTGAAATTTGATAAATATGTGCATTTGAAACTCTGTTGGAAATATTTGTATATATGTGATCTATTAAGGTTTTTGTGGTTTTAGTAACTCTCGTTTGTGTATTTATAATTTGAGTTAGGCCAAATAATTGAACATAGTCCGACCAAGCGGTTTGCGTTTTAAGCAAATCAGTATTAAAGTCTCCCAGTAGCAATACATTAGGGTGCGACTTTGTAATGTTGTCCATCATATGAACAAACGTTTTGAACCATGTTTGAGTTGCTTTAGGATTTCTGTATATATAACCAATCATGACAGGTTGAGCCACAGTCGGACGAAATTCTAACCAAATGCATTCAATATCAGCAGGTTCACAATCAGATCTCCTTGTAATATATGAAGCAATTGATGTATGTATATATACTGCCTCAACACAGTGCACAGCTTCAAATATTTAGGAGCCATTGTGTCAGACAATGGGTCTCGACAGGAAGTCCTCTCCAGGATCGCACAAACAACTGCTGCCCTGACAAGGTTGAAGCCCATTTGGAAAGACAGAACCATCAGTCTACATTCCAAAGTAAGACTGCTGCGCTCTCTGGTCATCTCCATCTTCCTATATGCTTGCGAAGCATGGACCCTCACAGCAGATCTCCAACGAAGAATACAAAGCATGGAGATGAGGTGCTACAGAAGACTTCTGTGCATTTCCTATACCCAACACATCACCAACGACGAAGTCCGACAGACCATCACACAAGCCATGGACAACACGATGACCTGCTCACATTGGTGAAGAAACGGAAACTCCGATGGTATGGCCACGTCACCAGATCATCAGGCCTTGCAAAGACCATTCTGCAAGGCACAGTGCAAGGAGGTAGAAGAAGGGGGAGACCGAAAAAGAGGTGGGAGGACAACATTCGAGAATGGACTGGTTTGACACTGAGCGAAGCCATGAGGGCTGCTGAGGACAGAGAAAGATGGAGTATGCTGGTTAAACGATCATCTGTGGTGCCCCTACGACCTTCGGGTTATGGGACAGGATAGGATAGGATAGGATATATACTGCCATTCCAGTTTGTCCAAACATTTGTGAATCCTTTCTTATGAGTGTGTAGGATGCTATACTAATAGATATGTCACTGTTGTCTTTGTTTAATCGAGTTTCACTAATGCCTAGCAAGTGAAGAAATGGCTGTTCATTAAGAAGCATATTCACATCGATCAACTTATTGTATGAAGAATTAATATTAACATGACCAACGCGAATTTCAGTATTTTTATAAGCATTTAAAGGTGGTTTTAAATTTGATGCCATACTTATATAATGTATAGCTAATGATATTTCACATTTAAAAATTAGGAACGATAATAAAATAATAATAATAATAATAATAATAATAATAATAATAATAATAATAATAATAATAATAATAATAATAATAATTATAATTATAAAAATGATAATAATAATAACAATAGTGAAACAAATTAACCACAACAAATGCGTGAGTACGCGATTTAAATTAATCTTTTCCAAAGAAGAGCTGTGAACTATTAATTACATACAGTTTTGTGCAGTCTCTTCTCATTAAATCAACAAAACAAGTATCTCATTTAATAAAGGGCGGCAATCACCATTAGGAGTAATAATATCTTGTAGTGTTTACAGAGATAAATTTATAGACAAAGCTGCAAAAGTCAGTCCCTAAAGTCAACTCATCATTGAATACAGTCATACAGTTGTTAGTATCAACATACTGATCGTATAAACGATTCAAACAAGCGGACAAGCGTTTGCGTGTTATGTATTTCATGAGAAAACCCTGGCCTATAAATTTGATTATTACTTGTAACACGAGACTCACACTCAAAATAGGGCCTCTGAATCCCTGTAGGAAGAGTCTGATATTTGGGATATTGGTATTGCATATTTCCACCAGGTGAAATTTGATGACTGTTGTTTATAGCATTCATCATTGGCTTTTGTGTCATTTGACTATCCTCATTGTGAAAAACAGTGCGACTGGGGGACCTGTACCCAGGTGACAACCGTGATGAAGAAGTCTGTGGCGTTTGGAGGAGCGGTGGCTTTTCATTGTTCAACATTTGATGATTATGACTTGTACTGTC
This sequence comes from Oncomelania hupensis, assembly GCA_036898135.1. NCBI lineage: Eukaryota > Metazoa > Mollusca > Gastropoda > Littorinimorpha > Pomatiopsidae > Oncomelania > Oncomelania hupensis. The sequence continues at coordinate 92,333 of JBAHVR010000173.1, forward strand.
TTGTGATTGCATATTTGATGTTACATCCAAGTCTGGCTGTGCCTAAGCGACTCGGATGAATGCTGTTTTCATATAGAGTCTTTTTTGGATAACCCTTTTGAGTGGTAAATGTTGATGTGTTATTTATGAAACATGTACTTTCCTTGTCACACATCTCCTGCAAGTGTTTGTTGGACATTGCCACTGTTTTTGCATGTGAGCTTGCTGTGTTCTTGTGAGGAATGATAGATGAGAAGTACAATTTAGCAAGTGGAAAGCATTTATGGAGAAGCTTTTTGATTCCAGTCCACACAGTGACTGTGGCCACATTTGTATAACAGCTGTCGATGCCAACGTGTACGACAAGATTTTGAATGTTTCTGTTGACCGGAATGTGACGTAGCCAATGCAAGACATCATCAGTTGTAAGGCCAGGTATGCAAATCTTCTGACACTTATTGGCATTTGGAAATGTTAACTCTGGTTTGACAAATCTGATTACAGAATCACCAATCATGAGGCATGTAACATTTTCTCTAACCCTCATCTCTGCAAGAAGCTCTCGAGGCGTTTTATCAGAGGAACAGCTACTGTCACTGCAAGCAGAATTAGAAGAAAAAACTAAGGGCTGGCGGTCTTGGTCAGAGTTGTGTGAATGTTTTATGAAGGAATGTTCTTGCTTTGATTTCAATGATTGGTTTGTGAGAAAACATTGGTTTGTGGGAAAACTTTGGTTTTCTTGCTTATTTTGTGGTTTAGGTGATGATTGCATTGATGTTGCATGTACATTGGTATCAATTTCATGCTTGCGAGACATCAGTTGTTGCATTTTTGAGTCTTCTGCAGCAAGTTTAGTTGGTGTCGTGAATTCAGGTGATGAAATGAGAGGCTGATTAAATGGAGTTTCTACCTGATGAGCACAGACGCATTCTTTTCTCATGCTGAGAGAGAGAGAGAGAGAGAGAGAGAGAGAGAGAGAGAGAGAGAGAGAGACACACAGAGACAGACACTCACATTGACATTAGATAACATGGGCCCATAAGTATATATGACACAGGGCGTAGCTGAGGATTACGTTCGACTCTCAGTATGCCTCGGCTTGTGTCAGCTACGCAGTGTGAATATATGATAAACACTGTATGCGTCAAGATTGTGTGAATCAACAGACAATTTTGTAAGGCAATTTACTAAACACCCTCCATCCCCCTCCACACACACACACACACATACATACATACATACATACATACATACATACATACATACATACATACATACATACATACTCCTATATCCCCTACAAACAACTTCTGTTTTTCCCAGTAGAGGCTTATAGTACGCGTCTCTCTCCTCTCCCTCTCTCTTTCTCTCTCCTATTTTTCTCTCTCTCTATCTCTCTGTCACACACACACACACACACACACACACAAACACATATATATTCAGTCGTGGATACTGAAAGTATCTATCGAAGAAACTGGTAACTCAATGCCGCATTGTTGATAGGCCATTTGTGCGAACGAAAATGTTAGATAAAAAAAAAAAAACTTTAGTCTTCTATTATATATCTACACCGATGAGGAGTTGAAGGGCCAGGGTTAAGACCGACAATAGAGATGGGTAATTGTATTTAGTTCAGGTGGGGTCTTGTGACGATTGACAGTGACGGAGAAGTGATTTTTCTTGTGTCTCGTGCTCGCGCTTGGTTTATTTCATTTCTAAGTGTCAACCGATAACAAGCAGAAGGTGTGATCATACATCAACACTCAAAGTAACGTGACCAGTAGCGAGCTGCTTTGAAGCGAGTACTCGCGAGAACACGCGAAAGTAGGCGATAAATTCCGTGGCACAAGGCGAAAACAAGAAATCCGTCACGTGACTTTGGCGAGTTGGAAAAATTTATACTTTTTTGCGAGTACATCATGGCCGCCTACATTGTGGACTTATCCTTTGCCAAAGTTGCTTTATGGAGTACTTGCATACGAAACAACGCGAGTAAGCCAATCGCTGCAAAGCAACTCGCTATAGGTTGAATTATTATTGTGTTTGTGGACAGAAACTGCTTCGTTTTCTTCTGATCGTTTGTGTGTGTGTTTGTGGATTCTCTTGGATTATAAATATTACTTGTGTCGGATCGTTAGATTATGTCTGATGGCTGAGTAATTGTTACAAGACTGTACAGGTAAAGTGTGTAGGCTACGTGTTGTTTAAGTTTTATAGTTTGTTTCTGTGGCGTGGTTTTGCAGTGTTTTTGTGTGTGTTTCCATCGCAAGTGCGGGATGAGAGAGGTTGTTGGATATTAGGCCTACTCGTGACAACTATACAGTATTCCACACACTTGTGTGCGCGTGGAATAAGTGGGAGACTTGTGCGTGTGGGTGTGTGTGCGTGGTTGTGTGTGTGTGTGTGTGGGGGGTGTGTGCGTGTGTGGGTGTGTGTGCGTGTGTGGGCGTGTGTGTGGGATGGGGGTGGTAGTAGAGCAAAAGCTGCCGCGTGATAACAAATCTTGCATTGTGTTGTCCTCCCCTGACAGCAATCTACAGGAAAACTTACGTAGAGTGCCGTCAGCTTTTATTTATTTTATTTACGTATCTAATCGTTCTTATATAGCACTTTGCCAGCACAAGAGCTGCTCAAGGCGCTAGATGAAACAGGCGCCCATTGCATCCTTTGGGCGCATAGTCGCAGATGACAAAGCACAACCTGGGCGGCCGGGGATGAGGAGAGGGACCTAGTGTGCGCTGGATGTATTTGTGTAGCCGGTACTCTCCCGTTTAGGACATGAGCGTCAGGATCTTTAAAGTCAATGCGATGGAATGCGTTGTCCACATATACCTCGGTTTGTTTGTTGGTTTAGTAAATTAACGTCCCCGGACACATTAGCGTATGGGGGACTTGTACCTCGGTTTATACTCTTACCATCATCATCATCATCGTCGTCGTCGTCGTCGTCGTCGTCATTATCATCATAATCATCATCAAGCATTATTTTACCAATGATTTCATCATCGTCATCATCATCATCATCATCAAGCATTAATTTACCAATGATGTACCTGACCAGCACATAGCTGAGAGGGGACATGGAGTTTCCCACTGCGGACAAAGTTGAGAACGTAGCGGAAAACCACTGGGTCCTGGTCGAAGAACAGTTCGTCAGTTGTGCCTCTTGAACCATAACCGCCATCACCGCTGTGTTCTTTTTTCAGTACTTCTGATAGGCTGCTCACATTGGGTAGACTTAACTGAAAATATAATTTGCAAAACAATACTTTATTTTCCTTTTTATTAATTTTTCCTGTTAAGATTTGTAGAAGTTTGTGTGTGTGTGTGTGTGTGTGTGTGTGTGTGTGTGTGTGTGTGAGTGTTGGTCAAAGTAGATCGTTTGAAATTGTTAACTAACGTGGTGTTTATGTGACATCAATATTTCTGCAGTTATTTAATGCAATACATAAATAAATAAATTAAACAATAGACGACATAAAAGAATTTGCTTTGCGCCTTGGTAATAATAAAACAATACAAAATAACGTTATGTTTAACCATTCGCTCATAGCCACGAAGCACACAAAACACGACCCATAAATAGCGTGTCACACACACACACACGCACACACACACACCCACACACACACACATACACACAGAGTACTGTTCCACCCAACCACATAACCTCTCATGCATTTCACGTTCTCAACTAGATGTCAGTAATAGGCCTATTGTATTGCGTAGTACTAACATTGTATAAGGGAGAGAGAGAGAGAGAGAGAGAGAGAGAGAGAGAGAGAATTTGTGATTTTAGTAGTCAGCTTAGTCCACATCTGAAGGGGTTCGTTCATGCTTGGTTCTGTTAGGAGACATGCTTCAGGAAATGAAAATATAAATAAATTGTTGTGAAGAAAGAAGGGATTACTTGGGATACTATCACTGGTACAAGTCCCAAAAAGGGACGAGTAGGATGCTTTCACAAAAAGGGGTGAGAGGATCATAATTATGCTATTGTTGCTGTTCCCGGTAAGTAAGTTTTCCTCCTTGATGAATTCTAGTGGTGACCGTGATATTATTGTGGCCGGCCTGACATGGAAGCAGGCTTAGAAAGAGGGAGCAGGTATTGGGCGATGGTTGTACAGAGGAGATTTGTTTATTTATTTAATCGTTCTCACAACATCATTTTCCAGCTCAAGAGCTGCTCAAGGCGCTGGCCGATTCAAGATCTAACTCAAGCCGCCCGTGGCGTCCACTTGAAGCTTTGGTTTCATTTGTAAAGAAATAGGCCTGAAGACTTGCCCAGTAAATAAATAGATAAATAGTTCTCAAAATTGGTGTTTTCTTACAGTATAGTATCCGGTTTTAGCCGTTAAAAACAAAGTCCAAAACCGCTCCATTATACAGTCATCAGCTCATAATTTTAACAAAGGTGTCGGTTTCCAGGCTTCTTTCTATCCCCGACCCCATCAATATTATTAAGCTTTCATCACTGAACATCTAAATATCCCTGTTAGTCTGTGCCTTGCAGTTCTTTTTCTACTGTATATTATGTACGTCACTGTCTAAATAGCTACGATGAGTCGGCAATTTGTTTTGGGGTTAATAAATGATAGTGGTTGTGTCTGTGCATAGTGTGTAGGATGGATTAGGAACGTATCATAGCCTCTGTTTGTACTTGCTGTGGATTGCGCTGTACCTTGGATTTCAACAGCACACAAAAAAATAATAGGACACGTAAAATGGTAAATCGCATTTTATTGTTAATGTGTCATAGTTATGTAATTGAAAAGTTTTGTTTAATACAAACCAAAAATGTGTATCTTAAATTGAGAGTTGTGATTTTAAAAAAATCAGTTGATCAAAATGTGAAATTCGTTCATTTGAAAGTTTTATCATTGGGATGTACATGGGTGGAAAAAGCTGAGGGTGGTCATGAATTTCCTTTTTGTCTTTTACCAGTATTGTAATATTTTGGGGATCTTAATTTGTGAATTCATATTTAGGCTTAATTCTTTTTTTCGATCTTTTTAGCAGTTTCTGCAACTGTTGTTCAAATTCGTTAAGAATTTTTCCTTATCAGTGACTGATGTCATTCAAATTTTTGAGTAATTAAAATCAGCGACAAAAAAACCCCGCGTTTACACACACCTAAGTGTAACTAAAGTGGAAGAATGCATTGCTGCTGTGTTGTTGCTGTTGCTATCTTGCTCAGTACCCCCGTTGGGGTGCCGGGGGTTTCAGTATAAATAGCATCCCCACTTTCTGGAAATTTAGTGCTTTAAATTCCCACTGTCGCTGTCTTTCTCATTTGCTCTTTCTCATTCCTGCTCTGTTCTATCAATCAACTATACTATCTTCTTCTTCACTAGACCAGCCATCTAACTTTTTTCTTGAAAACTCTTCCGAGACAAGACTCCTTATTTGTGTATGAGGTCTGTTGGATCAGCTTGGGAATATTGGACGCTTTCTGCCAGGTGGTCACTAGGGCTTCCTATGATGTTAATATTTAGCAATGTAGGCATTTTATATGTGTTTTGTTAATAATTTATAATGATGTTTGCATTCTATTTTGTTGTTGTAAACGGGGGTTCGATAAATTAGAGTACAGCCTCAGCGTCCCCTGCGTGGGATGTCTTTATTGTAAAGTGACTGGCTGGTGGAGAGCTTTCAGTTTTACCACTAGGGTTGTTTCAGCAGATCTTTCATGCGGATTAGGGGTTGTCCGGTCCTGATTTGGCCTGGAAGAGTCCGCTGGACCTAAAGCAATAATCATGTAATTTAATGTAATGTAATCTTGCTCGGTTCAATGCTATAATATGTTCTTTGTGGTTTGTACTTGTCAAGCCCACAAATGATTTTATGACAATCATACATGCCCTGGTAGCTCACTCAGGTAATGGAAAGATTCAGTGCATGCAGTCACATTATAGCTTAGGTGGGAAAAAACACATAAAAGCTGAAACCACAATTTTCTAGAATAATAGAATAGAATAGAAAATGTCGTGTCTTCTTGCTTCACTTTTAGCATTCCAGTTCGTTGTACGTAGTATCCCAATGTTATGTATATATACTGAAGGAATATGGTGTAGTTTCAAGATGCCTACCTTGAATGTTTTCTTGTGGTAGTCGCAGAGCTGTAGCTCCCTAATTTTCTTTCCGGAGATTTGAAACACACTGCCTCCAACGTCAAACTTAAACCTTCTGCAATCGTCCATCCCTGGTCCCTTTGATTCAGCCCTGCCACAATGACATTAATTAAGTCAATGCTATTTTAAATGATTTCAGGTACTGGCCAATTGTTCGCACACGGTTGTGTATTGTCTTTAGAAGTTGAAGTTGAAACTAATGAGATAAATGTTTTAGGCATAGCCTAGTCTTACATCCTGTCATTTAACTTTATGAACATTAACCATGACAGCAACTATAATAATATAAGAGAAGAGTAAACATTAAAAAAGACATCGATTTGGAAACAACAACAACAAAACAGCAGAAGGACAGGTTTATTAATAACATAACACTTTCAAACATGTACACCATCCCAATAACGAATGAATGAAACAATTTCTAATCATAAACACGCAATACTTAGCTGTTTTAAACATAATTCAATAAGATCAACAGCAGGCAGAACTGTGGTTTTTATTCTAATATCAAACAAGTAGTAATTTGAGTCACTTCCAAACTCACACAATTAACTACTAAGATTATAACGGCTTGAAGATTAGTTAGTTAGTTAAAATAGATTAACGTCCCCGGACACATAAGCGTATAGGGGACGAATGGCTTGAAGAATGTTGTGTCGAGTTTTTAACCTCAGATATGGCATAATATCAGCTATGAATTAATGAACGGTAATGTATTGAAAGCATAACAATTATCCACATATAGGCTAGTTCATAACAGTGTCGGTTGAGCTGGTAAAAAGCCCAGTTCTACTTGAGCAAGTTTGTAATAGTGCAGTAATAGTTTACACAATTCTGAAGGCCAGGAAGTTTTAGCACTTGTGTTGAAGCGCTGAAGCGTAAATGTCAACCTTCAATAGTACGCATGACCTACCTGAAACTGCCAGGACTTTTTCTTAAGTCTTGCATGGCTGTGGATTTAGATGCATGACTTGGTTGGATTAACATTTGGTCCATTCAAACTGTTAAGGAATCACTTTAACCAAACTCCTGGTTCTGTAATAGAACACGGGTAATCATGACATTTATGCGTTATGTAGACAGAACGGTCTACATTAAGGATATTTGTGTTCTTTGAATAGTTCTACATTACACATTCTTTGCCCAAGTAAAATACATTTCCGCTTTCAGTGGTTTATTTGTAATTCTTCATACAATCAATGTTCATTTTCTCTCTCACTAATTTATAAAGATCCTGAGCGAAGCAATATGGGTTGCTGAGGACATAAAAAGATCGAGTACGCTGGTTAAACGATCATCTTTGGTGCCCCAACGACTTTCAAGTTACGCGATATGATAGGAAAGGTCCTAATCGTTTTATACTAGCAAGCTATTTCGTATATAAAAACGCGTTCTTTCTTTCTTTTATTTCTTTCATTCGGTGGGTCTATAATAAGTTTTTAACTAGCAATAATATAGTGTAAAGAGTTTGTACCTTAAAAATTGTCCGTCAGTGTTGTTCACGTTTCAAATTGTCGACGTTTCCAGTCAACGGGAGCGAACATTTTAAAGGTAGTCAACACATCTTCTACCTTATTTTATATTTTCATATCGTCCCAGCAGTCATCTCGATCTTTTATAAAAATTAGGACCGTCTTAAACTAGTTTGTGTTATTAAAGGCGCTTGAATCGGCATTTAACCGCATCGATAGCGTTTACGGCCAGTTAAGAACCCATCCTTGTCTCCAGTAACACGGTGACACGCATGTATCAGGTTTGCCCTAATTTTTGCACTGTTTCGGTCTGTTGATCTTGTGAGAAAAAGAGCACTCATCTTAAATTCAAAATTCACTGTTATTGTTAACAGCTCCTGTTTACCTTGACGAGAATCCCGCATACACATATTTGTGCAAATAAAATTAGAGTAAAGGTGGACAAGTTTTAGGGAGGGTGTAGAGTGTGTGCGTGCTTGGGGTATCAATGGTTGGGTGATCGTGAGTGTCGGTTGAAAGAGGTCGACACGTCCTAACGCAGTTTCTTAAGGTAAATAATCGCAACCTTAGACGCGTTGATTACTAGGGTCTGAGGGGTGTAGAACATGTTAACGCGTTGACAATATTACTTTGCTCGTTTTATCGCTAATAACGTAATTTCTTCACGGTTTATTTCTTTAAAAAAATAAAAAAAATTATCCTATCCTATCCTATCCTATCCTGTCCCATACCCCGGAGGTCGTAGGGGCACCACAGATGATCGTTTAACCAGCATACTCCATCTTTCTCTGTCCTCAGCAGCCCTGTTGGCTTCGCTCAGTGTCAAACCAGTCCATTCTCGAATGTTGTCCTCCCACCGCTTTTTCGGTCTCCCTCTTCTTCTACATCCTTGCACTGTGCCTTGCAGAATGGTCTTTGCAAGGCCTGATGATCTGGTGACGTGGCCATACCATCGGAGTTTCCGTTTCTTCACCACTGTGAGCAGGTCATCGTGTTGTCCAATGGCTTGTGTGATGGTCTGTCGGACTTCGTCGTTGGTGATGTGTTGGGTATATGAAATGCCCAGAAGTCTTCTGTAGCACCTCATCTCCATGCTTTGTATTCTTCGTTGTAGATCTGCTGTGAGGGTCCATGCTTCGCAAGCATATAGGAAGATGGAGATGACAAGGGAGCGCAGCAATCTTACTTTGGATTGTAGACTGATGGTCCTGTCTTTCCAAATGGGCTTCAACCTTGTCAGGGCAGCAGTTGTTTGTGCGATCCTGGAGATTATAATAATAATAATAATAATAATAATAATAATAATAATAATAATAATAATAATAATAATAATAATAATAATAATAATAATAATAATAATAACATCAACAACAACAACCACAACAACAACCATCATCATCATCATCATATTATTATTATTATTATTATTATTATTATTATCATCATCATCATCATCATCATCATCATCATCATCATCATCATCATCATCATCATCATCATCATCATCATCATAACACACAACATTGTTGGAAAATGTTTCAGAGTTCCCCACCCCAACCAAACTTTGTTCACTGTGGGCAGCATAGTAGTATAATATAGTGATTTGAGCACACGCTAGCAGTGAGGGGCCGGGTAGCTCAGTTGGTAAGAGCGTCTTGCTAGTAACCGAAAGGTCGCTGGTTCGAATCCCGGATTGGTCAACGTGTGATCATATTATTTTCCCCTTTACCAACCACTGGCCCGCTGGTGTCAGTATAAATCGGTCCAGTAGTCACCTATATGCGAAAGTGTCGTGTGACTATAATCTATAAACAACAACAACAACGCTAGCAGTGTTTCATGTTTAGCAACGTCGGGCGAGGTTAGACGGCTGACGTACCTTGAAGGTAAACCACCAAACGACACACACACAAAGAGTGAAAGAAGCGCGCGGCACACGCCACCCAGTCCATCCCAACTGTCAATGGGTAGGGTACCTGGACTTTTTTCTTTTTTACGGACGGGTAAGGTAAATCAGCGAGGGAGAGGAGATAGGCACAGCCCTCGTTAACCTGGCCTAGATAAAAGGGATGTCCCACCCGCTTCCCTCTCCAACGAGCGAAAGGTTAGGGGGGAAAGCTTTACCTTTGCCTGTTCAGTTTTAGATCTAAAAGTGAACTGGTGAAAATCTAATCTTTCCTTTCTTCTTTCTGTGGCATATTCTGTTTCCTTTTGCTTTCATCGTTTTGAATTAATTGGTTTTTCATGTGTTGCTTGTTTTTTGGTGACGGAGCACGGAGGCTACCTACGGATTGAATAGTAGTGGTAGGAAGAAGAAGACCTTCTACAAGCTGCAACAACAACCCATATCCATGGATCTAGCAATAATAACACTGCCATCAACAGCGGCACCAACTACCCTAAACATCAACACGGGCATCAAAGGCAAGAGAAAAGACACCCACAAGCACCCATCTTTCTCCATTGTCTCTTCAAGGCTAAGCTTAGTGCCTAGGCTAAACAAAAGTGACAAGGTAGGTTTTAGTTAAGGTGTGACTGGCTCGTACCTGCCTAGAGTTTTGGTTCGCAGCCTGCTCTTTTGATAACGAGTCTTTGCTTTTTACGAGTCAAATATTACTAAAACAAATAATGTCATTCGAGTAAGGAAATTCGATGTTTGTAACGTTAAAAGTTTCTTTTTAAAAACTATTCTTCAAGAAAACACATTTCTTCTGATCCGACTACGAGATAAAAAGTTCTAATTTCAACAACAGTACAGAATGGGTTCGAGCCGTAGCTAGGAAGGGGTGGGAACCAAATTTATCTGAAGTAGGGTACTTCATAGTGAAGCGTTGACCAGTATGAATGTTTACTATCTCTTCCTGTCAAGGTAATTGCTTCCTAAACAGCCGTGCAAACAAGATATATAGAGAGAGAGCGAGCTGTGCAGAGAGAAGGTTGAAGCCGCAGCATCGGCAATTATTATGATGTAGGGAAGGGGTAGGGTTTTGCAGGTTGCTGCACTTGAAGTCAGTGCACCTGAGATAATACCCGTACAATCGGGCACATTTGCGGTACAGCTGAGATAGTCCTTGATCAGTGTGGCACACCTGGGGGCAGTTTTATCAACGTGTATCAGGGACAAATAGAAGACTGACTTAAACCTCTAATGGCTATAGTTAACTCAGAGGTGTAATTTGACTATAGCTTCTGCATAGTCCAGTTCTTAAAACTGCCTCCTAACTAATGTACAGTGCACCAAATTCCACCTGGCACATTATTATGCGTACACCAAAAACCAGATATCTACACAGTTCAGTTCAATATTGTATTCACACTATGGTGATTTTACACACACACACACACACACACACACACACACATACCCGTCTACCCATCATTGTGAGTTATGATGTTTTTTACCACCGCAGCGAGTTATACACACTTCCTGTGATATTATGATAACCATTATAAGCAAGTACATTCTGGACATTGTTAACAGATCAGAAGGAAGTGTTGAATTCAGCCCTGTAGACTATTGAGGCCTAATGCTCATTTTTCAATAGTTGAGTTTTCAAAGAGTTTGTGAGGTATGAATACATGAATATTCATGAGGAAGTAACTTACAAAGACAGTTATGAGCAGCGAGTCATACACACTTCCTGTGTTTATTATGTTACAGACACATTTCCTTTTTGCCTTTTGTATGTATTTAATGTCACTGTGACAACACCGTTTTGCGACAATAATTTCAAATATTGAAATTTATCTAAAAGTAAAATCTTGAATGTTATTCAATTTATGATAATTGCTCAGTAAATATCTCTTTATATCGTTGCATTGTACTAGCAAGTGTTGAACGGTTATATTTTCATTACAAATGCATGTGATATTTTAACAAAATTTAGTTTTCCAAGAATTTAAATATATGCTAAACTAGAAACCATTCAAACGTGTGACAATCATCATAGAAAGAGAAAAGGAGAGAAATATTGGTTATTTAAAAAGCTATGTGTATTTAAAAAAATTACAAATTCATAAAGTTTTAGCACAGGTGCCAGGGTCAAAACATACATTTGATTGTTTTTATATCCATTATAATTGGAAAAAGTTTCAAGTTTTGCGATATTTCTTTATTCTTCAATTCTTGGTAGCTGTTTCTGATTTTTTTATATTTCATTTATTTTTGTTCATTTTATTTAATTTAAATTAAGTTTATTTTATTTCTATTAATTTAGGTAGCGGCAGTCAAAACTTGGTTTTGAAGTGAGAGTGTATGTTTTGTGATGTCTTAAAGGAAAAATAAACTACAAGCAAACCACACACCAAAGTGAGTATATACCTTTATTAGTTCCTGAGATATTGATAGTTTAGTATATACACTGTCGCGACTATGTTCAAAACTGTAAAATAGGGCAACTTTATCAGCAACCAGGAATAGAAAAAACACATAGTTCTAGCCCTCTAATCTCATATGGCTTCTGTCAGCAAGCATACAAACTTAACAAAAAAACACAATTGAAACCATCGCAACATTGCACGGGGAGGGAGAGGGGGAGGGGGGGGGCAACTTTGGGTCATCACAATTTACACAATATGTATAGCAGCTGTCTGAAACTTTCAGATATTCCAAATAAATTTGTGTAGAACATGGCCAGTTTTTTAGACAGCTTAGTTCAATACTTTTGGAGTATAAGAGCCTCAACAATGACAAAAACCTCAATTTGTCAAGCAGAAAAACGGGAAAGTTATAATTTCTCGCACTTCAATGCCAATAATTCAGAAACTATTTAAGATACAACCATAATTTTTGGTTTGTAGATTGATGACAGTACAATCTTTACAGACATCAGTAAAATTCAGTGTAATGTTTAAAATAATCCAACAAAAGTGGACACAGCCTCCAGGTTCTCCAGCGGAAACCAAAGGAAATTTAGAGGGGAGCACATTTCAGATTAAAATATTTTAAAAAAAAACTACTGAAAATACAGCCATGATTTTTGGTGTTTAGATTGATTACAATTTTAACTTCACAAATATGTGTTCAATCAAGTAAGATATTTACTAACATTGTTCACAGTTCTCTGGAGAAAACTAAATTCTTGCAAAGTGCACAGTCGGATGAGAAGTGACAGTCAAATGCATATACCCCTTCTTCAAAGTTAGTCAAACAAAGTTGTCAGTCAAGTACTGCTTCAAACAGGTGTACATGGCAGGCAGGTTTGCTGGAGATTCGACTGTGAATGTTCTGACAGAAGAAGAAAATGGTGCATGTACAATGTTGCGTCCAAAAACCACCGATGCAGGAATGTGGCAGCACTCAGACCAGCTGGGCCAGCGAAACACATCCTCAGTGCCTCTTGCACTTTTAACAAAGTTCACTGTCCCCTCCTCCTCACTCAAAACTGATGTCCCCTCCCCAACAAAGTAACCTTCCACATAGTACACTGCTATGATTTATCCGACCCTCTCAAATTTGAAGTTCTTAAAGTCGAAGTCAATGTCTTCACTCCCGCCTTCTTCACAATCGATCTCTCTGTCCTGATCTTCATACTCCTCCTCCTGAGTGCCCTGTGGCTGCATCCTTTCTTCAGGAAGAAGACTGGGTAGCTGCTCAAGTGGTTCAGCACCGAAGTAATAATAATAATAATAATAATAATAATAATAATAATAATAATAATAATAATAATACAGGATGCTATATACGCGCCTTTCCCCAAATCAATCAGGCTCAAAACGCGGCGATCTATACCAACATACACGCTCACCTGTCTCATCCACCCTCACACACACCAAATACACATCCATCACGCAAACAGGTGGTGTAAAGGCAGGGAGATCGCTATTAGAAGACGGAAAGAAATTTGAATTTCTATTTTTGAAATTTTTATATTGACTGCGTCCTGTACCATTATTGAAGGGAGGGAGGAAACCGGAGTGCCCGGAGAAAACCCTCGGTGACCTCAATAGTCTCGTACCTAAGTCACATACGTTCGCCCCTTGCGGGAATCGAACCCGCGACCTTCGGCCTAGGAAACCGGCGACTTATCCACTGCGCCACGAGGCCCCAGGCGGTTGTACAATACCAGTGGTGTGCCTGTGACAATCAAGAAGCAAGACTTCTTGTTCAGAACCAGGTTCAGGCCTGTTTACTTTCAGTTTTAATTTTATTGTCCCAAAACAAAATTTTGGTTTTTTATTATTTTTAACTCGTTTCTAATTTCATTATATCACCTTGCTTGTCATGAGAAACAAATTAGTAATCACACTAGTTTAATGGACCATAAACTCGGATTAACTTGGGGGGGGGGGGGAGGGGGAAGGAAGAAGGAATGGTGATGCGTAAGGGTTAGCAGTGTAAGCTACGCTACTCGTCGCTAGGCCTAGTCTTGCACTTCCGGTTTCAGCAAAGGAACAATTATTCCTTTTAATCCTTAAATAAAAAAACAACTGAGAAACAACACCATGGACCCAGTCGCTTGTCATCACTCTTCCCAAAAAAGGTAACCTTCAGGAGTGTGAAAATTACCGCACCATCAGCCTCATCAGCCATCCCAGCAAGGTCCTCCTGAAAATAATACTCAACAGGTTGAAACCACAAGCTGAACAAATCATAGCTGAAGAACAAGCAGGATTCATGGCAGGGCGAAGTACCACTGAACAGATTTTCAACCTCAGAATAATCTGTGAGAAATACCTACAGCACCAACAACATCTATATCATGTGTTCATAGACTTCAAGAAGGCATTTGACCGAGTCTGGCATGCAGCTCTATGGGCAACCATGAAAGTGTACAACATCAGCCCTAAAATTATAGAAGTCATCAAAAGCCTGTATGACAAGGCTACCAGTGCAGTCCTCCATAACAGCGTCATCGGGAACTGGTTCAGAACAACAATCGGTGTGCGTCAAGGATGCCTACTCTCTCCAACACTCTTCAACATCTTCCTAGAGCGCATCATGTCAGATGCTCTTGCAGATCACGAAGGCACAGTCAGCATAGGGGGCAGAGCAATCTCCAATCTTCGTTTTGCAGATGATATTGATGGATTGGCTGGAGAGGAACAAGAACTTGAACAGCTTGTACAGAGGCTTGACACCACCTCCAGAGCTTATGGAATGGAAATAAGTGCAGAGAAGACCAAAATGATGACCAACAACACCAATGGCATCAACACGGACATCAAAGTACAAGGCCAATCCCTCAACACAGTGCACAGCTTCAAATATTTAGGAGCCATTGTGTCAGACAATGGGTCTCGACAGGAAGTCCTCTCCAGGATCGCACAAACAACTGCTGCCCTGACAAGGTTGAAGCCCATTTGGAAAGACAGAACCATAAGTCTACATTCCAAAGTAAGACTGCTGCGCTCTCTGGTCATCTCCATCTTCCTATATGCTTGCGAAGCATGGACCCTCACAGCAGATCTCCAACGAAGAATACAAAGCATGGAGATGAGGTGCTACAGAAGACTTCTGTGCATTTCCTATACCCAACACATCACCAACGACGAAGTCCGACAGACCATCACACAAGCCATTGGACAACACGATGACCTGCTCACAGTGGTGAAGAAACGGAAACTCCGATGGTATGGCCACGTCACCAGATCATCAGGTCTTGCAAAGACCATTCTGCAAGGCACAGTGCAAGGAGGTAGAAGAAGGGGGAGACCGAAAATGAGGTGGGAGGACAACATTCGAGAATGGACTGGTTTGACACTGAGCGAAGCCATGAGGGCTGCTGAGGACAGAGAAAGATGGAGTATGCTGGTTAAGCGATCATCTGTGGTGCCCCTACGACCTTCGGGTTATGGGACAGGATAGGATAGGATAGGAGAAACAAAAACTATTGGAGTAATAATTAGTTGGAAACAAATATATCACATGTACGGCAAAAGACAGAAAATAACTCGCACACGCATTCAATCCAAGCACATTTTGCAAACAAATGGCATGGGGTAAAAGACAAAGAATCCAACTTCATTTCTGAAGTTTCCATTTTCAATAATATGCCATATACTGAAAGCTGTCGGAAATTGAAAACGTTATTTTCAGCATAGATCTCGCTTTCCCGCATGGGACTAGCGTTAATGAACTACCTAATTAATTATATGTTAAATTTGTTTATATTTTAATTTCGTATAATATCACAGGCGTGAATTTTAAAAATAAATAAATAAATTGAAATGTATGTTGCATAATTCCTATCATTGGTAAAACGTTAATGACTGTTACTATTATTCAAATGTTTTAGATAGTTAATTGTAGCAAGGATGTTTGGTGGTGAGGGTTGGAGGGGAGTGCTGGGGGGGGGAGGGGAGAGTTAGAAGGGTGTATGGAATAAGGACACAAAAATAAACTTTGGTTGGAGTGAGGTTTGGATGGAGAAAGAAGAGTCTGGGTGAGAAGAGTTTTTAATAATAAATGTTTGACTGTTTTTAATTTACTTTGATGGCATCTTGTACCTGTGACAATTCGTTCGTGAGGCAATAAAGACTGTATTGTATACAGTGGGGGAAAAACTCGTGGTCTTTGTTTTAGCTTAGTGGAACCAAGCTTTGTGAACATTTGACATATGCACCTTCATCAAACAAATGTAAATAAAGAGCAAAAAATCGTGAAGTTACGTCTTTTGATTTTTTTTGTTTTTTGAAGTGTTCATTGTACTTTGAATATCAGTTGCTGTATTTGTAAGTCCGCTTCTCACCGGAACCCTCTCACTTCTTTTACTTGGTAGAAATGTTTGCTTCAATAATTGCCCTTATCATTCTGTAGACTCGCCTTTCTGTTTACTATTTTTATCCACCTGCACTTCTACATACTCCAATTATAACCTTCTTCCCGAGACTGTCTATGGCAGAGCAGGACTTTAGTCAAAGTCAAGTCAAATCATTACTCACCATGATTATGTGTGCACTTATAACATACAAGTCACATGCAAACTGGAGGAGTGATAGAAAGGTCAGACTATAACATCAATAGTATACACAGAACACGCCAGTGAAAGATAGGTTTAAAACGAAAAGTTTTATTCAATTACAAAAAAAAAAAAAAACAGAAAACCAACACAACTGGTCTTACTAAATTTTCAGAAAGTATGGACACGATAATGAAAGATACCCCGGTATTCTCACGGGTGTATAGAACAATAAGCAGCCACTGAAAATGAATATAATCTTATATACATGTAACTCTGTATTCACGTAAGTAATCCATCATAATTGCAAAAGAAATGAACAATTTGTGAACGTGAATAAAACTAAAACATGCTTTGTGCAAACATTCATAACTTTATATGATTGGCTAAGAAGAAACCATAGGCGCTTGACATGGGATGGCCGATTGTTGACTTTCAGCTTCCAGTATTACTCTGTGTTTACTATCGTACAAAGTGTAGACAATATGTGAGCGCTGTCACGCAGAGCACAAATCAACCCCGGAATTGATCTAAACTTATTGTTCACAACTAAACCAAATACCTTGCTCAGTCCATGCACCACAACTACCAGCAATAGTCCACAATCACAAAGTATTGCAGAATCAGGACCTCAAAAATAATCAAATGAAAACTTTATAATACTACGTAAATCTTTAAAAACTAAAAGATCTTTACACAGTCAACTTCTAAAAAAAAATCTGGTTTAAAACTGATGTGTTAAAAAGTGCTTGTCTGAACAAAATGCTGCGGGAAGCCAATAACGAGAGCACGACGGCGTCCCGAGCACAAAAACGGACACTGCAGAAAGCGATGGACAGCGTTTTCAACTCCGTTGGACATCAGCTACAAGGTAATATGAGGGGAGGGGGGGGGTGTATGGGATTAATTAGTAACTCATTATTTACAGGATTTAACGGACTACGATGAGCCGAATCAGGACCTCTCACGAAACAGATCTTTCATGAAACGGGTATATTTTTCTTACAAAATCAGAAACACAAAGGGGAAAAGTGTGCAGTACTTTACGATTGCAGCTTTTGCTGCAAAAAGAGGTTTTGGTTTAAATGTGAACGATAAGTTTAGATCAACACCGTGAAATGATTTGATCTGCGTGACGTGTCGAGACCGTGACCTACCTTGCACTATAGTAAACACAATAGTCACAACAACAAAAATCATGCTCTACAACCATCCAACCCATGGAGAAAAAAAAAATAACGCATGTCACCACACAAATAAAACCATAGTGATGAGAAAACTAGATAAACTTCCGCACCAAAATGTGTCGTATTGATTTGTGAAATTTCAACTACTGAGGTCCTGACTCTGCTCATTTAGTTAGTTATCCATTGCTTATAAGGGTCCAGCGGACTACGTTAACCGAATCAGGACCTCTCACAAAACGGGTCTAAAATCTCACAAGATCAAAAACATGCATAAAACACGCACATACAAATACAAAAATACAATTTGATGATAATATTATGACTACTCTACCACATCCCAAAGTAAATAAAACTAAGTCGTGCTGACGGGAGGTGCATTCAGCTCACTGTAGTCCGCTGGACCTTTTAAGCAACGATTAACTATCCCACATGGAGTGCCTTTGATTAATTACAAAGTGTTTACAGCATATTTAAGGGAAAAAGTACACATGCACAATTAATGAATTAAAAAATAACACAAATGCACAAATTATTATTTATAAACACAAGGGTGGTGGGGATTTATGAGAACTGCAGTTTATTATGCAGTTAGTTTATTCATTGCCTATAGGGTCCAGCGGACTACAATGAGCCGAATCAGGACCTCTCACGAAACGGGTCTACACTCTTACAAGATCTTAAACATGGTTATGATCTAAACACACATATACAAATACAAAAATACATTTACAATGATTCCCACAAGAACACTTGAAAAATAAAATGTAATCAATTTGTTCATGAATTCTTACTGAATTATTTTACACATCTAATTGAATGCATGTACATTACATTACATGATTATTGCTTTAGGTCCAGCGGACTCTTCCGAGCCAAATTAGGACCGGACAACCCCTGATCCGCATAAAAGATCTGCCGAAACAACCCTAGTGGTAAAACTGAAAGCTCTCCACCAGCCAGTCACTTTACAATAAAGACATCCCACGCAGGGGACGCTGAGGCTGTACTCTTAATTTATCGAACCCCCGTTTACAAAAACAAAATAGAATACAAACATCATTATAAATTATCAACAAAACACATACATATAAAATGCCTACATTGCTAAATAATAACATCATAGGAAGCCCTAGTGACCACCTGGCAGAAAGCATCCAATATTCCCAATCTGATCCAACAGACCTCATACACAAATAAGGAGTCTTGTCCCGGAAGAGTTTTCAAGGAAAAAGGTGGATGACTGGTCTAGCGAAGAAGAAGATAGTATAGCAGATTGATAGAACAGAGCAGGAATGAGAAAGAGCAAATGAGTTATACTGAAACCCCCGGCACCTCAACGGGGGTTTGAATGCATGTATGCATTGTACCTGTTATTTCTGTAAAGGCTGAGGGTGTCCCAAGTAATGTTCATCCACCTGACATTGGGACAATCTTCCTTATTATACACGCATTGTACTGTATGCCCTCTACCGTCTCACAAATTCAGCAGATATATTGCAGTGTACTGTACCTTGCATTAAAAAACAACAACGCAATAGTTCATAACCTAAATTCAAAATCATTTTCCTTAATGGTTTGCAGATAAAAGCAGATTATTTCAGAAATTTCAGAAATGTGGTAACACTGACCATATACTGAAAAAAAAAGAGGATGTTGCAAAATAAATATGCATTTTTCTGTATACCAGCAATATATATGTTACGCTCAATGTGGACAATTGCCTTTAATGTGAGCACTAGGCAACAAACAGCATAATATGAACATTAGGCAGATGACTTGCCTAACGTTAAAAATTGTCAACATTAGGCAGAAAATTGAGTAATGTTCACATTATGCAGCTCCATTTTGCCCGATATGAACAGGTTTGCCTAATGTGAACAATCATGTTTATTTGGAGAGAGAGAGAGAGAGAGAGAGAGAGAGAGAGAGAGAAGGAGAGAGAGAGAGACAGAGACAGAGAGAGAGAGAGAGAGAGAGAGAGAGAGAGAGAGAGAGAGAGAGAGAGAGAGAGAATGGGTCAACATTTTTATTTTACACTTAGATTTTTCTATTTCCCTTTCTATTGTGTAGTTTTCTTTCTCATTAAGGACTGAGTATTCCTTCACCTGTCTTCTCACCTCTTTTTTTTCTCTCCATATTTTGAGTGCTGTTCAGTGTGTTTATTTTTAATGGATTGAAGATTTTATTTTACACCAATGTACAACTAAGTGTACATCGGGACGATGCAGCTGCGTGAAAAAAGAAATTAAGTGTAACTGCCGCCGTCACCCTGGCAGATCATGCAACAATTTCTAGGCCCTGAGATCAAATTGTAAAAACATTTATCTGTTCAATTTTTGCCTATTTCTATTTTTCAGCAATACGCCACACACATTATTGTATGTTTCTTTCCCTGCAAGAGATTTTAAAATGTATCTTTGAAGTTTTCTAATGTATTTTGTGAGTTTTGTAAATTAGACATGCATTATGATGAAATAAATTTCTACATGTATCTGCTGTATCCTATTATTCTTTGCATTTCAGTTAGTTATTATTTTTTTATCTTGTTATCTTCTCTTTTGAATAAATTGCTATTCCATCGAGATAACTCTACTAGTCTTATTTCTGCTTCTACGTCTACTGTATCTGCTTCTCTCTCTTTCGTTCGCTCTCTCTCCAAATAAACATGATTGTTCAAATTAGGCAAACCTGTTCATATCGGGCAAAATGGAGCTGCATAATGTGAACATTAGTCAATTTTCTGCCTAATGTTGACAATTTTTAACATTAGGCAAGTCATCTGCCTAATGTTCACATTATGCAGTTTACAATAACATACAAAAAATTATCCACGTTGAGCGCAACATATATCTATATCATACCAAATAAATAAATAATTTGTACATGCGTACATTACATGTTAGCGATTGATATTTTTAAAAAGACTGGCATGGTCTATGAAGTTGTTCTCAGGGTGATAATATTAACATCAAATTACACCTGTTATCTCAACTAAAACTTTGTACATCTCTCCCAAAATAAAGAAACCGTAAATTTTCCCCACTTACCACACCATCTTACAGTATTTAATGCTTAAGATGTGCCAAGGGGCACCCAAAATTATCGCTCAATTTATCAACACATTCCAAGATCGCTTTTTAATTGACTGACAGGGCAGACAGATGTAGCACATCAGGCTACAATTGTATAGAACAATTTTGAAATACTTCTTATGCATAAGCTAAGAATTGTATAAACGTGTTGCTTGTGTGGTTTTAAAAGCATTTCGTTTACACACTTTTAAAACAAACCATTTTTCAAACACGAACAGTTTAGCGCCACAAAAAAAAAGTGAAAGAGATGATCAAATAGACACATGTTTGCTAAAACAGAAAGCAAAAACTCCAGAAGTGTCATGTAGAAGAGACTGAGTGATTATGTTCTTAACTGAATGAACTCATGTTTAGGATTGCAGCTTTTTAATTTGTCGTCTTGTTTTTTCAATCTCATTCCTAACAGTACCTTTGATCTTTTGCCACGACTTGCTTGAATGAGTCATTCGATCAAATGAATTCCTCACACTCCGACTTTCCAGGCAAACTTCTTTCCAGAATATGGCTCCTGAAGTGATTCTGAATCAGTTGCTTATGTTCTGCGGACAAGAAATCCCTGTTTCTCGACGTTTCGCTCACATATGATGTCTTTGCCATCTTCTTTTTAGAGTTTTTAGGAGATGATCTTGACACCATCTTCTGGTTAATTGTTGACCTTTTCCATCTCGACTTTGACGACTGCTCGCTTTCTCGAGATGATGTAGAAGCCATCTCCTGGTCTCTTCTTGATGCGTTACATAGCTGTGCGATCTGTTGTGGTGTTCGATGATAAAACTGCATGGTCAGTGGCTGTGGGAAAAAAAATCATTACTACGCATTAAAAACTAGTTGATTCCTTTGAACACAAACATAGTCAATGTTAAATACAAGTAGTAGGTCAAAGCTTATACGACTCACAAGCTTTTTAAATTATCAACATAGATCTGGAAAAATGTCTCTTGAAAACATCATCACTTTAGTTTTTGCAATGTTAATATTCAAACCATATTTTTTCTTGCATTGCCTTGATCCCTTAACTCTGGGTGGAGTCGTTGGGGCGCCACTGTGATGAGCTGTGTACCAGTCTGCTGCTCATCTTTCACGGTCATGAGCCAGGGCTTGGGTTTTTCCAAATGGCTTCCCTGTCCATACTTCAATGTCGTTGCTCCATCTTTGCTTCTGTCTGCCTCTGTGTCTCTTCTTCTCGACAGTTCCCAGGAGGATAGTCTTTACCAGGCCATTGGATCTTGTAACATGGCCGTAACAGTGGAGTTTCCTGGTTTTTGTTTTCACAGTTGTAAGGAGATCTTCGTATGGGCCAATATTCGCTGTGATGAAGTCAATGCGATAGACTGCATGCGATCAGCTCCACCCAGGACTGGGGGATTAGCACCTATGGTGCATGCTGGATGTATTGATGTTATACACATGTGGCCGAAGTTCGGCCTGCCTTCTCACACAAAGTGTGGCAGCCGCAGAGCAGCGCCACCCAGGACACGTGGTGAGTGAGGGGAAGGCAGGCAGAGGGGGAAGGCAGAGAGGGAGGGGGGAGATGAGGGAGTGAAAAAGTTAAACAAGAGTGTGTGAAGTCCGTGCTATGGAATGCGTGCAAGCAGCATCACCCAGGACAGGGGGAATATATGTGCATGATGGGTGTATTGGTGCAATACCCAACTTCAGGCTGCTTTCTCGGTCCGTAACCCGGAGGTCGTAGGGGCACCACAGATGATTGTTTGACCAGCATACGCCATCCCTCTCTGTCCTCAGCAGCCCTGATGGCTTCGCTCAGTGTCAAACCAGTCCATTCTCGAATGCTGTCCTCCCACCTCTTTTTCGGTCTCCCTCTTCTTCTACCTCCTTGCACTGTGCCTTGCAGAACGGTCTTTGCAAGGCCTGATGATCAGGTGACGTGGCCATACCATCGGAGTTTCCGCTTCTTCACCACTGTGAGCAGGTCATCGTGTTGTCCAATGGCTTGCGTGATGGTCTGTCGGACTTCGTCGTTGGTGATGTGTTGGGTATAGGAAATGCCCAAAAGTCTTCTGTAGCACCTCATCTCCATGCTTTGTATTCTTCGTTGTAGATCTGCTGTGATGGTGCATGCTTCGCAAGCATATAGGAAGATGGAGATGACAAGGGAGCGCAGCAGTCTTACTTTGGAATGTAGACCGATGGTCCTGTCTTTCCAAATGGGCTTCAACCTTGTCAGGGCAGCAGTTGTTTGTGTGATCCTGGAGAGGACTTCCTGTCGGGACCCATTGACTGAACAATGGCTCCTAAATATTTGAAGCTATGCACTGTGTTGAGGGATTGACCTTGGATTTTGATGTCCGTGTTGATGCCATTGGTGTTGTTGGTCATCATTTTGGTCTTCTCTGCACTTATTTCCATTCCATAAGCTCTGGAGGTGGTGTCAAGCCTCTGTACCAGCTGTTCAAGTTTTTGTTCCTCTCCAGGCAATCTATCAATGTCATCCGCAAAACGAAGATTGGAGATTGCTCTACACCCTATGCTGACTGTGCCTTCGTGATCTGCAAGAGCATCTGACATGATGTGCTCTAGGAAGATGTTAAAGAGTGTTGGAGAGAGTAGGCATCCTTGACGCACACTGATTGTTGTTCTGAACCAGTTTACGATGACGCTGTTATGGAGTACTGCACTGTCCTCGGTGCATGTACAGTGTATTGGTGTAACTGGCACTCACCCGTCATGGACATCAGCATCAGGATTTTTAAAATCCCTTGCGATGGACTGGGGGGAGGGATTACGATGCAGAGCGCCGCTGTTACACGATTAGTGATCAATGATAGATTCAGCCCCGATGCTTGAATCTCGTGTAACTCTAATTCGTTTATCCACGCAACCTGTTCACTCAGCAATAAGGCAGGAGTCATCGTATGAAGTTTTCCAATTTTATTCAGCAATATCAACAACTGCATTCAAGATCTCTTTCTGAAGATGACTTACTAACAAGCAGACAGTGCACTATTTTTATAGCCTCCCAAAAATGGAGAATGTCTGACTCTGAGAATGCTCCAGAATGACGCAGTAGTTAGTTATTCATTGCTTACAGTGTCCAGCGGACTGCAAAGAGCCGAATCAGGACCACAAAATCAAGCCCACAACTTGTCTGAAAGAGGACTCAAACCCCTGATCCGCATAAAAGATCTGCTGAAACAACTCCAGTGGTAACACTGGGACGCTGAGGCTATATTCTAATTTATCGAACCCCCGTTTACAAAAACCAAATAGAATACAAACATCATTATAAAATATTAACAAAACACATACATATAAAATGCCTACATTGCTAAATAATAACATCATAGGAAGCCCTAGTGACCATTTGGCAGCAAGCGTCCAATATTTCCAAGCTGATACAACAGACCTCACACACAAATGAGGAGTTTTGTCCCGGAAGAGTTTTCAAGAAAAAAGATAGGCGATTGGTCTAGCGAAGAAGAAGATAGTATAGTAGATTGATAGAACAGAGTAGGAATAAGAAAGAACAAATGAGAAAGACGGCGACAGTGGGAATTTAAAGCACTAAATTTCCAGAAAGTGGGGATACTATTTATACAGAAACCCCCGGCACCTCGGCGGGGGTATGACGCAGTAACACCCAATCAAAATAAAACAAAATGATCGAAACAATTGTGCGCGTCTCAATCGAATCGTAACTGCCGCCACCCAGGACAGGGGGGATTGGGACCTATAGTGCATTGTATTCTTTTACTTGGTGCTTGGGGTGAAGGGGGGTGTGAGGCTTTCAGTTCAGGGAGGGAGGGGGAGTTGGCATGGATTTAATTTGGTGGGGCCCCCATGGGTAATTCGGCTAGTATACTATATATTCTTAAACTCAACATGGCTTGTTACATTATGTTTATCTTCTTTTTATTTTAAAAAGGTTTAAACCAACCTGGAAAACTTGAGGCCTTCTTCAAGCTTGCACGCCACTTTCTCTTTGCGAGGTGGTTGATATCGGTTAGAGCTAAATGAAAACAAATAATGACAATAATAATAATAATAATTAATCTTTAACAAAGCACGTACACACACATTACATACTCACAATGTTTGCATGCATTCAAGAGACAACCCACCCACCCCCCTTCACCCCACCCCCCTCCCCCCAAAAAAAAAATAAGAAAAAGAAAAAAGCTGCCAAACTGAAAAAGTATATTACTGCACAGAAATATAAAAAGGAACACAACTGATGAGCTTGAGCAAATGTGCACAACAGAGCACACTATATGATCTATCAGAACTGTGAATATGAATGTTTTGCCAAACACCTCACCCTACAAGTATCATGGATAACTGGGAGGAAAACAAAACTTCCTGGAAGCTGACTCATTATATATATAATGTTGGTTACCCTTCCCTTTCCCACACATACACTGGACTTGAATCATGAATAAGTATAGTTATGGAGGTAGGACTGCATGCAGACGACACTTTCAGCATCAGACTACCTGCTTGGGCAGAGAAAGCAAATTAACACCCCTCCCCCATCTACACATAGGCCTACACAGTAAAAATTAAAAGGAGTACACAGGTACCAAACAAATTTTAAAATCTTACGCAAGAATGTGTCGCTGTCTGTGTCACCGTCCTCGGTATCGGGGACATATTCTGACCCACTAGCACTGTCATCACAGCCTGACCAACTAGTACTGCCATCACAGCCTGACCCATTAGCACTGTCATCACAGCCTGACCCACTAGCACTGTCATCACAGCCTGACCCACTAGCACTGTCATCACAGCCTGACCCACTAGCACTGTCATCACAGCCTGACCCATTGGCATTATCACAGCCTGATGACATGTTCTGCAAGTAAATTGCATTATTCAAAGTTTTAAAAAATCCCAGCAACATAGGGTTTGGGGAGGGTGGGGGGAGGGGTGTAAGAAAGTAAGGTTTCAATACTTTCATAATCAGAGGTGCCAACCCCCTAATCTTCTTGTCAGTATTTCCGGACCCGTTTGTCAGTACAGTATTTGTTATCACACTTGTCAGTATTTTTTTTTCTCGGAAAACCCAGCCTACGACACTATTAAATAACGACAGGCTTCCCTCTAAAACAGCAGGTTATTTTCAGTCCTCTAAAATTACGATGAAAATCAGGTTGTTGAACATCACACTTGTTTTACTCTAAAATCACCATGAATATCAGCTTGTTGAACACAGCGACGTTCAGTGAGTGCAGGAGTACTTTTATGAGACCAGAAACCGGTACAGAAGCACCGCTGGCAAAGATAAACGATCGGCAACTTCTCCTCCGTATTTTTATTAAAGCTACCGTATTTCCGTATTTAATTCACTTCGCCGGAATTAAATACGGTCAATCCGTACTGGTTGGCACCTCTGCATAATAGATTATGATCAGACTCAGTTCTTTTATTTTACAAATGGGCTGTCAGGTTAGTTTGCACAGCATCGGATTCTTGATCCAGGGGTCCCAAATTCTTATCTCGGCAGAAGCTAACTTTATGTGAAGGTTCCTATATCGGTGACCAATGTACTAAAAAGCGCCTCGAGTTACTCTTGATTGAGATATGTGCGCTATATAAGAACAAACATTTATTTACATTTTACCATAATCATCATTCTCAATCAAAACCTTTTTTTAAAATTTAGTTTTCATTGAATTCTTTTTTTTTTTTTTAACAGACGATCGGGCCGATCTATTGCACTGCATGTCCGCGCAAAACAGGTGAAGGGGGCTGATCCGACGAAAATTGTCTCGGATTTTGCTCCAAAAGAACGAAACCGGTTATTCACAGGCTTTGTATAGATCTATGAACAAACTTATTATCGTCCAGACGGAATCTGATCTATTTTCCAGTGGTTTATTGGGACAGTGTGAAAGATGCACGGCCAGCAATCGTTCATTATAGCAGTAAATTTTAGTCTGCTGTATTGTTTTTGTGTAAATAATAACAACTTGGCTGTTTCGATTTGAATGTGGAAAGCAGTATAATACTATAATATATGATACTATAATAATTTGTATTTTGTGAAAATATACATTGTTGTTACCGTCTTCTTACTCCCGATGCTCACAGAACGAAGGACAAGTGTGGCTCATAAAATACATCATTATCACAAGGCTATTATTAAGAAGACGTTAACAACAATGTATATTTTATTATTTAATTTTCACAAAATACAAATCAAATTCATGTACTATATTCATCTTGAAATTTCAATCTAGGCTCACTTTCAGAAAATGTATCATTAGCTACACATGTGAAAAGTTCCGGGGTGCCAAAAATAAAAACAAAACGATAGGCCTGTCACTGTCAGCCAGATCTAATTACGTATTTGGACTGGTAGTGGTACTCAAAATGCTTGTCACCTTCACATTACCTCCCGCATTCACCTCCTTGTTCAGAAATAAAAGATTAATCTACTATAAGAATCTTGCATAATATACAGAGGTTAAACTGGGATCGCGCTAGCTTTTACAAAATTTCAGGATGTAACTTTTACTTTTATTAACTGCCGACAGTCAAAATCTCCTCTACATCTAGCGGCATGTATGACTGCCGATGTTTTATGTTTCATTAATCGTAGCAATTGCTGTTCATCTAGTTACTCTACACATTTTTCACTGTAAGCCGAAAGCAATTTTGATTTGCCCCCACCATTCATAGTTTGTAAACTACAAGGATGGCTACAACTAAAATAACTGTCATGGCTGCCTCACAGCACAGCAAAATGTCAGATATGTTGGCAGCCCCATTCAGTCTGCTAGCAGTGCAGACTCACTTCACATGGAGCTGAGTTTTACATTCAAATAAGATTGCAACCAGCCTTTTTTTGTAACCAACTCGGAAAACGGTTTTATAGATAACTAGAAGCCATTCGTTAAAAGTCAAAGCAAAAAAATGTCTGAAAAATGACTTCTTACCTTTAGCATCACGCTGCAGGGATTTCTAGATCACGATGTGGCGTCACAACTTTGGCGGGCATTCTGTGTTGGAAAACTCTGTTGATTGGTTTAGCCGCTCGTGTCTTTCCATACGAAGACCAATCAGATTTGAGGTCACAAAAGGTCAAAAACTTAATGAGGCAATTGAAGAGAGAGCTATGAGATGAAAATTCTGCTCTCAAAGTGTGTGTATATGTGTGTGTGTGTATGAATGACACTCTGACGTTATTCCGAGTTAGTTGAAATATTTGCATGGCGACATTAGTTACGATCTGATTACGTGATTTATGAGTTTGACGTTGTGAGTTCATAGGAAAAAGTAACTCACAACGAAACGGTAACTCAGAACCCCGGAGAAAAAACTTACCAAGTACTTGGGAACCTACGGTAGGCTGACGCATACACACACACACACACACACACACACACACACACAAACATGTATTTATCAGCAGAGATGTTTTGTATACTATTACTATTCACTACTTTTTGTTGATCGTTAACGGTATAAAGCTTTACCTTGTAGTTTATGAACATCACCGCCCTGCTTTCACTTAATTCAGTCTTGCTGCACTATATGTTCCTCGGCATTAGTACCATTTGTGAATTGTATCTTCTGGCAAAACAGTTCACTGCCTCTTTGAAGTCAATATCAACATCCCTGTGCACTTTCAGTATTGATTGATTGATTGATTTATTGTTGCTTTAGGTCCAGCGGACTCTTCCGAGCCAAATCAGGACCGGACAACCCCCGATCCGCATAAAAGATCTGTTGAAACAACCCCAGTGGGAAAATTGAACGTCCTCCACCGGCCAGTCACTTTACAATAAAGACATCCCACGCGAGGGACGGCTGAGGGTTGACCTCAACTACGCGAACCCCCGGTTACAAAAACAAAATAGAATACAAACATCATTATAAATCATCAACAAAACGCATACATATAAAATGCCTATAGTGCTAAATAGTACAATCATAGGAAGCCCTTATGACCACCCGGCAGAAAGCGTCCAACACTCCCAAGCTGATCCAACAGACCTCATACACAAATAAGGAGTCTTGTCCAGGAAGAGTTTTCAAGAAAAAAGGTAGGTCATTGATCTAGCGAAGAAGAAGATAGTATAGCAGAGTGAAGGACAGAGCAGGAATAGGAAAGAGTAAATGAGGAAGACAGCGACAGTGGGAATTTAAAGCACTAAATTTCCATAAAGTGGGGATACTATTTATACTGAAAACCCCCGGCACTCCAACGGGGGTACTGTTGCCGCAGTGAATCTGTCTTGCCTATAAAGGAAAGACAGGTTTTCAACTATGGCTTTCACTTTTCCCTTTATAGGTTTGAACAATTTACAGTGGCAAGATTGCTCATGACCCCAAGGTGTGCACTTTCAGTAAAGCAAGTCCATTGGGTCTCTGTTGCCCCATAGTAGAGCGCAGGTAGTTTTTCAGGTTGCGCAACTGACTGTTTGAACGCTCACACTCGGCAGTAGTGACAGGCAGGGTGCAAAGGTTCTTTAGCATGATGAACAGGTTGGGATAAAAATCCCTGTCACAATGTTTCAGTGCTTCTGATGCCGTGGATGGGATGATAGCTGTCGCATTCTCAGCAGCACTGCGCCATTTGCAAACCCACCGTTGGTATTCTGCATCAAGGGTAGCGTTGTCTGGTAGGTCAGACTCCCACAACATTGCCAGTGTCTTCACCCTTCTGGAACCTGCATGAAACCATCCTGGTTGTCTATTAAAGTGCTTGGCACCAGACAGAGACGACCAACTGCTATGCCAGCATTTTTGAACCTCGAGTCCAATTCGGTTGACAGGTGTTCCAAGAAAGGAATGGCAATGATAATCTTGAAATATTCTTCTGGAGTGGCCGCAGGTTGGTTGTCACGGAGAGTCTGTCGGGATGCTTGACGAGGAACAATAACACCAGTTGTCAAAGCATTTGCCATTTTGCTGACTTCACCAAACCAGGCAACGAACGCTGTGTCGACATCTCTTCTAATAGAAGACATGCAGTTACTGACCTCTTTGATTTCCCTGTAGGCATCGACAACATCTTTTGTCCTTTTCTGCAGCTTCACTGTCAAGGGTTTCCATTTCAACGATGTTTTTGGACGATTCAGCGATGGTCGTTTCAATGGATGTTCGTTACAACGAATTGTCATAATTATCAACTTAGCATCTTAATTAATATTTCTAAAAAGTCGTTTTTGGTGGATTAGGGCAGTATCAAGGTGAAGGTGCTGGAAGAGGCTTGCGGCCAGAACAAGAAAATATGGCTGCATTTACTAATTTAGGCTTAGGGGTTGGGTTACTTGGTCGTTTCAACGGGAAAACGCTTTGGACGTTTCAACGGATCCCTTGAAATGGATTTCCATGGAATTGACTATAAATAACTCTTTGTACTTTGGACCAAAAGTGACTAAAAATTGCAATGTTTTAAAAACAATGTTAAAAAAAATTGAAACTCTTTGCATTAAAAAAATTCATTTTTAAACCCAGGTAACCCCCCCCAAAACCCCAGGTAACCCCCCCCCAAATTTTTCCTGGGTTCCGGCCCTGGACATTTACTCCAAATAATTTGAACTATTTTCATAGACACTATGTGAGAGAGAAAAAAAAGATATATCATATATTTCTACAACTGTGCATATTAGAGAGAGAGAGAGAGAGAGAGGGGGGGGGGGGGGGGGAGGGTAGAGAGAAAGGGAGAGAAACTGACCTGACAATGTTGATCCATCACAGTAACAAAAGTCATGCATGTCATTTGGCATGGGAAATTTTTTTTACACCGTTAATTTTTCAAAGTATGCCTGACGGCGCAATTATTTAGACGCTCCTGCGTCATCGTTGCCCGAAGGTATGATTTTACCCGCTTTAGGGCTGAAAAACTGCGTTCAGCCGTTGCAGTTGTGGTTGGGATGGTGAAGTACAGTCTGAGAAGTTTATCCACTTCACTCAGCATCCGTCGCACAGTGTCAGAAGCTTTCAGTTCATCCGGCAGTGCTTGGAAGATGGTGATCCTAGAGTTAGCCGCCTTCCTGGTGTCACCCAGTGCATGTGGGAGGAGTTCTAGCTGAGTTTTGAGTCTGTCCAAGTCGATGTCAGCGGAATATGTATCTTTGATTTCTTGAGGAATTTCTGGTCTCTTCCCTGCTGCTCCATCACTTAGAAGAACTTCAATTTTCCTTGGTAAGTCGAGAGCTATTTGATCAAACCGGCTCTTTAAATGTTCTTTGATGTTGTCAATGGCCTCACAGTATTGCTGTCTGTAGTAAGCAGATGGACAAGAGTAGCTGTGACCCTGTGAGCCATCGTCCAGTCTTCGTGGAGGCTGCTTCTGTCTAGGAACGCAGGGCTCATCACACAAATTTGCAGCTTTCGTTGTGATGTCAGCAAAAAATGTCTCATAACAATCTTCATGCCGCATGCTTTCCAGTGTTCTCAGACCAATGTCAGCAGCGTTTACTGCGTCATCACAAGTCGTTTGTTTTCTTTGAAGAACTGTCGCCAGCTCTTCAGTCACAGCAAGCATCTCATCTTTGAATCTTTTTGCAACTCCTGACACATGACCCTGAAAATTACTCGCCCCGTCGTAGGGCTGGCCACTGCAGTTTTGCACTGGCAAGTCAAGTCTGATCAAGCAGTCCTTCAGTGCTTTAAAAATGGTCTCAGCACAGGTATTGTTAACTTGCATCAGTCCAGAGAAAGGGGGAAAATATTGGTTTGAACCTCCAAATAGTGTTTTTTGAGGGGCTGAATATTGGGGGGGCAAATGTATAGGTTTGCCCCCCCAATATTTTTTTAGAGGGGGCCAGTGCCCCCCTTGCCCCCCCGCTTCCGCCGCCTGTGCATTACACGGGCACTTAACCCTCTGCACTGGCTTCCTGTTTAAAAAAACAAACAAAACAAAAAACAACAACAATAAACTATTGACCATAAGATCCTTTCAATTGCTTTCGCAAGCTTGCACGAGACAGCTCCAGGATACCTGTCTGAGTTGGTTCCTATGTACGAGCCATCTCGTCAGCTTCGCTCGTCTTTCAAGTCTCGTTATCAACTGCCATCCTCTGAGGAGACAAACAAAAAGAGATCTGGTGCCTGATCCCTACAGAATGCAGTCTCCAAGTTGTGGAATTACGCTACCTGAGAATGTGTCGAATCGTTCAGGAGAAGACTGAAGACTCACTTGTTTACATTTGTAGTAACTTAGTGAACCAAGAATCTCTCTCACTTCTGCTGTCCACCTATATCACACACACACACACACACACACCCACACACACACACACACATACGTTCAAAGCCTCCCAACTGGGTTTCTTTCCAAAATGATGTCAACTGGGTTCCACATGATGTAAACTAGTGAGGACTTCAAAACTCAGCATACAGCCTAATTTGACTGTACATGATTCCAATATTAGTAAAAAATTAAAATATATAAACAAACTTTGATGTGGTTGACTTTGGAAAAGTGGGTTCCTTTTTGTACAAGTGGGTTCCTTCAGGCACACACGAATGACCAAACTAGTACTTTGGGTTCCATACATTATTCTGCTTTTTGGAGTCTAAATTTGGACAACCAAACTTGGTAAGATGGTGTGCTCATAAATGATCAGTAAATGAATGACTTCACTTCAAGGTCAAGGTCACATGGTCAACAAATGTTAGTTACAAAAATGACAATTTTAAACAAAATTTCACTTTTTTCGAAGTTATTAATATTGAACTTATGATTCTTTGAAGCATGATAGATATCAATGACACACATATTATATGCAAATTTGGTCAACCTCACTCCAAGGTCAAGGTCAAGGTCACTGGAGCTGTCTAACATCGGTTAGTATAGGTATTTTGAAGTGACCTTGGCCCTAAACAATGAGAGATATAAAGTCCAATCTTGTTTTCTTTAGAGATTTAGAGATGGTAGATTGATCTTTCGTATATGTTCCAGTTTTGAGTTGATCTTGAAGGTCAAGG